>OY759273.1:47363905-47498905 GCA_963662155.1 Lamellibrachia columna | reverse complement strand
TGCGATTTATTTCGTAAATAGGCATTCTGGAGCGAAAAAAAGATATGGGTCTCTGTTATATATACAAGTGTTTACACACGTCAACAAAATAGCGTTTTTGTTCGTTCCAAATAAAAAAGTTAAAGAAATTACAACAAAACACGCAAAAAATCGTGGAAAACGCCACACTTCTCGAACACACGAGACGCTAACCAACGAGAATATGCGATAACGGAATACCGGAACTATTTTTTACTTGTTGACAAGATGGATGCATCGCTTGTGACAGTTTTACCAGATCTGCTACTAGCGATTAGTGGTTTACTGAACTTCCGTAATAGTTGTCTATCTTTGGAGAAGGCGACAGGCCACACGGAAACAACCGTTGACAGTCGTAAAATGTCACGGAGTGTGCGAGTCACGCTCCAGACTCCAAGTCGGCTTCGCCTTTGACTTTTTTGACGTTGGATTCAGGAAAAATTACAACAGCGCTTTGACTGTCAACGATTCCTGACTAGGTAATGTGATGTGGTGAACCTGTGGAAATTGCGTCCCGATGTCTGCGCACGTTTACGTTGAGTCATCATGCTGCGCCGAGGAAGCTACCATGCCTAGGCTAGGGCTAGGCTATAGCTATGGCTATGCAGCACCGTGTGCCCGACCGCGTTGGTGCTTGCATCACCGTACGAAGGCGAAGACGATGATTTTGTAGTGATATGCACAAACAGAGCGGTGCTAGATGTTGGTCTGCTGTCATTGCATGATTTGCGTGCCGACTCATTGATTCGCCTTATAGCTAGCAGGTCAGTAATTCAATTGTTATCGAATCATTGCCATTTTAATAATCATATTTTTTCTGCATATTAATTTCTTTTACCTAGCTCGAGGGCGAGGTCCGAACTACAATGGCAATGCAAGCAGGCTTTTCTCTTTATTTTGTATCTAATCTAATGAAGTGTACCGTGACTGTATTTTAATATTGTGTTTGATTTTGTGTTGAATAACATTGATGACAATAATAACATGAGGGTTTATTTAATTCATTATGTGAATATATATATATTCTTAAATGTTACCATAATCGTGATTGTAATAATGATTGTAATCATGACTACATTAGTAATTGTGATTGCAATAATTACTGTAATCATGATTACATTAATATTCGTACTTGTAATCACCCCTCTCTGTAGCACACCACAACACCTTGTTGTTTGGTGCAATGTAATAATTTAAATAACAATAATTAACTACTGACAGTATGTAATGTTTACAGTTTTGCAACCATTATGGTAATTATGGAATTAGTGCTATCAACTAACCCTGACAAATTATATTTCAGGCTCAGGAAAGGCAAGACAAGTAATCCCATCCTGAGTTGTGGGAAGGATCTGTGATGTCTATTCTGAACCGAATTGAATTGATGGAAAGTTTAGCTATGGAGATTGACCTGACACAGGTGAGTGTACTGATAGTCTGATATAGACAAATTGTGAGGCACCCACAGTATGCAGCAGGTCGAAAAACAACCTGGAAAAGTACAAAAAATTCCCACTAAAATATTAATAACTGAATGATGTGAATGCCTTCTTATCCACATCCCACTTCTGTCAACAAAAATATTACCTGCAGCATCTTGCATGTCACTACACACAATTTCATTTATATTGAGACCAACATAAAATATATCAACAGTTTATTCACATAGAAAAACAATTACCAAAGAAATAAGGCTAACTAGAACGACTGAAATCAAGATTAAACATTGACTAAAAACAGTGACTTCTACCACCGGGAAATACAACCTGGAACATGGATATCACAGTTACACACATCATTATTATGCCACAACATATAAAATATACTGGTAGTTTAGCTTAGGAAATAATTAATCTTTATAAAGCCAAGGCATTTTAACTGTTTCACCATCATCATCTGTACCAATGGCAATAGACTACTTGTTTTGATTGGACAGTAAATGTACACCAATCATGCATACCAATACACTACTTGTTCCGACCAACAGTAAATGTACACCAATGATCTCATTCTGGAATCTGCACCATTTCACTACTTCTTCTGACAGTAAATGTACACCAATCATGTGTATCCAATATACTACTTCTTCTGACTGAATCTACTACTTGTTCCTACCGACAGCAAATGTAAACCAAGCGTCTCATTCTCTCCCAAATACACTACTTTTACTGACAGTAAATGTACACCAATCATATGTATCAATACACTACTTGTTCTGACTGATAGTACTTGCACACCAACCATCTGTTCCAACACACTACTGGCACTAAATATACACCAATACACTACTTATTCTGACTGATAGTACATGTACACCTAACATATTCAATTCACCTTTCACTCATCCAGGGGTAGAAATCAGCACACTTTCCTGACAGACACCCCAGTATCCGAAAGACCTTGGCTGATAGATCAGACATGAGTACAACCTGTGTCACAGTTTATGGCTGTTTGGTGTGTGGCAGGTGCAGAAAAGTGACATAAGTTTTTCTCACGAATGACAAACTTCTTCTCTTTCTCATAGGTGTCGGAGCTGCTTGAGTCACCCTCGGTTATGTCGCTGTTATCACATAGTGTGCATCATCTGCACCAATGTCTTTATTCTCACTGAATCTGATGGAAGCTTCACATAGGAGTAGTCATGATCAACGTTCATTGGTGCAATAATGTCATCCGTGACTACAGCAGCATTCGCGAAGTGTCGCACTTGAAATATGGTTACCGGATCGATTTGCATTTCAGCATCAGTTGTATGTGGTGCCACAGCAGTAGTAGCAGTGATGGCACTAAAGGTGACATCCGTAATGTAAAGATTGACGGCATCACCCGTAGCGCTGGATGCTTCAAAACTAGTACCTGTACTTGTACGAACCAATGGTGAATCCTTCATCTGAAAAGATTACACATACAGTGACTTGAAAATTTTACAAAATTCATCTTTTGCATAATAAAAATGAATCACAATGTGAGAAACTTTCTCTTGTATATATTATTTTTAGAATATAAGAGTGCCAGTGTCATATAGAATGTATAAAGTAATCAACCACAGGGAAAAGCATTTTCCCTATGGAGCCATGTTAATTCAACCAATGGGTCTTTCACTGATCTCTTTATGTTTTTAATGAATCTGTTTGGTCAGTTTGACGAATGCCACTGGTAACATAACCAAACGCATGTAACCAAAATTGTAGCACCCTAGCTCCAAAGTGCATTATATTATCTAATCAACATTGCACTGTATTCAAATGCGCCGAATCAGCCGCTTAATAGAATCAAATTGCACCGAATTGATTATATTAGACGAAGTCCACTGTATAAGTTTTGGTCATTCGACTTTTTATTAAACATACCATATAGTTAGGTATACCTGAACATAACAGGTAGCTAGGTATACCTGAACATACCAGATAGTTAGGTATACCTGAACATGCCAGATAGTTAGGTATACCTGAACATAACAGATAGCTAGGTATACCTGAACATACCAGATAGCTAGGTATACCTGAACATACCAGATAGTTAGGTATACCTGAACATGCCAGATAGTTAGGTATACCTGAACATGCCATATAGTTACGTATACCTGAACGTACCAGATAGTTACGTATACCTGAACGTACCAGATAGTTACGTATACCTGAACATGCCAGATAGTTAGGTATACCTGAACATGCCAGATAGTTACGTATACCTGAACGTACAATATAGTTACGTATACCTGAACATGCCAGATAGTTAGGTATACCTGAACATGCCAGATAGTTACGTATACTTGAACGTACCAGATAGTTAGGTATACCTGAACGTACCAGATAGTTAGGTATACCTGAACATGCCAGATAGTTAGGTATACCTGAACATGCCAGATAGTTACGTATACCTGAACGTACCAGATAGTTACGTATACCTGAACATGCCAGATAGTTACGTATACCTGAACGTACCAGATAGTTAAGTATACCTGAGCATACCAGATAGTTACGTATACCTGAATATGCTGGCCTTATAATTATCTATAAACCTGGTAGAGCTCGGTTACGCGGCGACAACAGGGGTTAGTGTGTCTTGTGTCTACATCAGACTGACCATAATATGCGCAGCTCCGTTTATTTACGAACGTTGCCTGTGTGAATTATTGATTATCATGCCAGCCCGGTGTTTCCCTGCGGAAAGACTGCCATTAAGTGACAACATAAAACAACGGGACATTAAGCAATGCCGTGTCTGACTCGCAGCGACGCTGCAGTCGATGGCACAGTTGCTGTGTGCGTGCGGTGAAGACGACGCTCTCGCAGACCGCGCGGAAACCCTGCGGGAAGAGTTCGGCGGTCGCCGTCACTCGTAAGGCGTGGTCGTGAATGATATCTGGAACGAACTGGCAGCGACACCCGAGCTCATTAGCGTTCTCTCCATACACACGAGCAGACACCCAGCGTTGTACACCGACGTCAGACCACCCTTCGAGAGATGGGATAAACAGCAACTCCAGATGCGTCTGACCGAAAATGTCGACACGAATAATGTATTGCAAACATGACGAGACAGCGGTGTCTGTGTGAAAGCAGGCGCGCTTACCACCGCGTGGAAAACTAGTGTGGGTGCTTTAACACCCCCGGGTTCACCGCCCTACGAGCTCCTAAGGATTGTGACCGGTGTGGTCGTAGATTCGCCAAGTGACACTCGTGACTGCCAGCGGTGACATCGTAGCGCGTCATCAGTGTCGTCTAGTCGGCGTCTGCGACATCCACGACATCCAACTTTCGACGTCCAACTGTCGACGTTGCGCAAATAGGTACCGCACAACCAGGTTTGCTCTACGCATGTCTAACAAGACTGCGTGAATAAGAAACTGCTCCTTTCTTATAGAAACGATGGTGGTTCGGGTGGCTATCTGAAGGTAAGCTCACAATCCTGTCACCACATTTGTGGGAGCGATATCGCCGTCTGGTGACTGCAATGAATATACCATGACTTGTGCCGAGTCATACCTGCATCACACATGTGTGCGTGTCAATGTCCACTTCAGGTTTACAGGTTCGTGGACAAAAGATAACGGCCGCCCGAAAGACGTGATGACTGCCGATCACATTACTATAGACGGTTCGTGTTATATTACGACTGCGTAGGTTTACCACGCTGTTGAAGCCGCAATGACGACTAACTGCCGTTGTCTGGCGGACTCCTCGGGCAGTTCCTTGCCCTTGTCAGTTGCAACACAAAGACGACTTTCAATCTGTGATCTGATTTCATAGTAAAACCTACAACTTCGACGAGAGCATTCGACGAGAAAATACTCTCCGTCCATTGCGACCACCGTCGTTTCTACCCTAAGGCTGCCTTGGTTCGACATCCAGACCACTTTTTCCCGAGGGCAACCTGTAAAACTTGGCAGGTGGATTAATCTCCGTGGCGCCTACCGTCGGTGAGATGAGGCACTACTTACGAACCAAGCGTCACACACCATCCTCTGTTGGAGATGTCGGTCTCGGTCGTCCTGGCTACTGCAGGACATCTTTAGGCATCCCGCTCGACAGGGGCCGGACGCCGAGCAGGTTGGTGGTCGTTGGCGGCGAGCCGGAACTGAGGAAAACTAGTGTGTGGTTCACGATAGTGGCGATATTTGCCATGCTAACCGCCGTCTTCTGGTTGTCTTATGTTCTGCGAAGCTCCTACGCCACCAACTGAACGTGTTACGTTGTCGCAGTGGCGCATGTTCAAGAGACGCGAACTCGCTGAGCCGAAACATTTATAAATGTTATATGTTTCAGTCTTCACTTATTACTGTACGCGGTGTTATGGATGTCTTCCTGGAGACTAACGACAATTTGACAGGTCGTCCAGACAGGCAGCCTGGAAACGTCGCACGGCGTGATCGACGAGTGTGCTCATGCATGTGACTGACCACCCGGTACACGGACAGTTGTCGGACTGCACGACTTGGCGACTGTTACCAGGAAACACTTAAATTAGCGGGAACTAACTTGGCCAGAAGCAGCAGCGAATCAATGGCTGAACGAGACACTAAGAGCAATGGCCACCAGTGACACATCACACTTCTAATGAGTTTGAGACAGAACAGACTACAGTCGGTGTGGTATATTTTTCGTATTTCCTTAAATAATTTCAACCTTACCTGCCAACGTGCGTACACCTTTGAGGCTTTGTTATATTGACAAACATTGACAAACATTGACAAACATTGTGGATATTGTCACGTCAAATGATGAATGCTGTCTAATGTGAACTCGCAGGAAACTCAGTAACATGTTTAACTGGAACGTGTTTTCTGTAAACACATCAAACGTTATGCACATTGTGTCTGAAACATCACATTATTTCAAAACAGTATATGTATACTACCAGCGAGATGACCCATATTCAATGTCTGAGAAATTGGGTTGTGTGCACTGAGCGTCCACACATTTCCAAGGTAAAGAAAAACAGCGAGACGTTTTTGGGGCGCTACCTGGTGAGTTTGACTGGTGTCTTCCCATATTTTATCATGTTATGAAGATGGGGCCAACAACATACCCGGACTATCTACCAAAAATGTATATATTACTGCCCATAGTATTTTTATGAATATTTTAACAATACTATTTTTTTTATATTCATTCATAATTTAACTAAACAATGAAAAAAATGGAATAAGCAAAATAAACCAATCTAAATGTTAACTACTTTATTGTGAATTTCCGATTAGTTAATGAAATAACAGAAATCACATCCATATTCAAACTGACTAATTGTGTAGTACCAAGAATAATCGTTGTAACGCTCTCAACCAATATGTATCTCTACGTGTTATTTATAAGTTGTGTCATTTATTGTACTGAATATAAACAGGTTAGACTGCGAGGTCAACGAATTTTCATTTCATTAGTTCGTGCCAATAACAATAATAAAGAGACGCATTCTAGCAGAGACAGTGACAAGTCACTACATCGTCTCACGTAGCCGTGGTGGTGATCACATAGCCGTGGTGGTGATCACATAGCCGTGGTGGTGATCACATAGCCGTGGTGGTGATCACATAGCCGTGGTGGTGATCAACGTCAGCTCGGCTCCAGCAAGCACTGTGTCTTCCGGGCGACATTCGTGCGACTGTGTCTGACCGTCTACGACCGTGTCGTCTGTCGTCGTCCTCACACTCACTTCCGCGCTCTCCAACATCGTCAAGGGAGTGTCCAACAGCTCGACCTGCGCCTCCTCGACGGGGGCGTCCTCCGTCACGACGGCCGGGAGCGGCCTCGACCGCTGTCGGTAGTCCCGCGCCCGCATGTCGAGCTTCAGTCCCAGGTCGATGACACTGCCCCCTTGCGGGCTGTCGGCGTGCCTCTGGCGGATATGACGGACGATCTTCGAGCGCGTCACGCTGTTGATTGTAAGGACCAATAACACCATCAGATACATTAGAAATGGCAATGTATGTTTCTGTCAACTTTTCTATTAATGCTCTATGTCATTGTTAAATCATGGTAATTAATACGTGGCCCAAGCTGCAACACGACATACTGTCGATGCCTAGCAAACATACACTATTACATACAATAACAATTAAAATATAACATTACTATATAAATTCGCACAGTAACTTCCTTGCTTGGAACTTAACAAAACGTCACAAAGACTACAAAACACACGGCACAACCACTAAACACACGGCACAACCACTAAACACACGGCACAACCAATCTAGAACTGCATTAAACACACGTTATGAATGCAGAACTAATCTAGAAACATCTTACAATGAGACCAAGAACAAATCGAACAAACGATCAATCTAGAACCACTTTGAAAACACATCACAAACAACCAAAAACACAGAACTGCCTTACAAGCAAACCTCTAGCAAGCAACCAATCAAGAATCGCCTTATAAACACACCGCAAACAATCAACCAATCAAGAACCGCCTTATAAACACACCGCAAACAATCAACCAATCTAGAATCGCCTTATAAACACACTGCAAACAATCAACCAACCTAGAACCGCCTTTTCACGACCAGACAATGACACCACGAACAAACCGAACAATCAACCAAACATGAATCTCCTCGAAAACACATGACACAGAACAACCCAATCTAGAGCCGATCTACAGACACGTCACCAACAAACAACCAATCAAGAACAGCCTTACAAACACGCCACGAACAAATAACCAATTCAGACCCACCTTACAAACATCTCGCGAACAAACAACCAATCAAGAACCGGTGTACAAACACATCACGAACAATCAACATTTATTCCATTAAGGGAAACAAAAGTCGTGGTTTTGGTCTTATGCATCTATAATCTAATCTATGTTTGTTTATCGTGTTTTATGCACCGACGCCTATATGGGCCGATCCGGATTAAACTTTGCAAGGTGACCCAGGGGCCCTTCTGGCGGACATGGGGGGTTGGGTCACAATTTGTAAAGGGCTGTAGTGGAAATTGCAACCGTTGAATTAATTTGTTTTCGGTGTCATCGTAAAGATAATTATTCCTACACATTTGCGGCAGTGATTGTAAATACTTTTCAAGTTATTAGAGTTTGTCTATATCACATATAAGTGTGCATGGATAGAAAGCGTCTATTCTCTATAGACTTGCTACATTAACATTGTAGCTGGTCGTAGCTGGTATTTTCCACTGACCTATACAATAATGTAGATCAGAGGAAAATAGATATGTCTGCCTTTTCTCCCCGCGCAACGCCGGTAACTCTGCTTGTCAGCCGCCAAGAAAACTGAGATTTGGCCAGAATCTCCCACTTTTAGAATGAATTATGAGAAAACCACCAGCGTGATTGTAGTTACAAATGGTTAGTTTTATTAACTCTTTTAGGCGCATTGACACCAAACCATGGCTTTTGTTTAAACCTTACAACAGGAAGAGCCACAGGCGACCTGACCGACCGACCGACCGACCGACCGACCGACCGACCGACCGACCGACCGACCGACCGACCGACCGACCGACCGACCGACCGACCGACCGACCGACCGACCGACCGACCGACCGACCGACCGACCGACCGACCGACCGACCGACCGACCGACCGACCGACCGACCGACCGACCGACCGACCGACCGACCGACAGACAGACAGACAGACAGACAGACAGACAGACAGACCTGTTGTAACCGCACAGAGAGCACTGCCACGGCTTGACGCCGAGGTGCGTCATCAGGTGAAGTCTTAGCCCTGAGCTGTAGGACGTCGAGTAATCACAGCGGTCGCAGAAGAACAGCTTTTCCTTCGTGTGTCGTCGCATGTGTTTGACGATGTCGTAGCGTGTCACAGCCCGGTAGTCGCACTCGCCGCACTTGTAGTCTTTCAGGCCGAGGTGCAGCTTCATGTGCTTCGTGAAGCTGCCCTTGTCGCTCGTGCGGTAGGCGCACGCGGCGCACGCGAACCGCTTCTCGGCCGCGTGCTTGGCGGCGCGGTGGGCCGACAGCGCATACTGGTAGTTGGTCGCGAACTCGCAGCCGGGCTCGGAACATCGCAACTTCTCACCTGCACCGACAAGATTTCACAAGATTGCCATCCAAGACAAAAGGCCCAGAAAGCAAAGTGGACAAGGAAGCCATTGGCTTAGAGTCCAACAATTGTTCAGAGGGCTTCAGACATCTAATCTACACTGCTCATTTACTAATGTTACTTTGTTCAACAACGGCCGGTTATCCAGGTAGTCCAAATATTGTTTGCACCGTTACCCCCTTTTCACAAGACTGTCTTCATCCCAAATTTGGCCGCGTTTTCCCACAAACGGCGACGTATGCGACCCTCTGAGTCTGAAATAGCCAATATACCTCCAAGAAGGGTTATCCGATGGCTATACATAGTCGCATAACTGCCGAGTTCGTTAGAAATACGATGCAACGTACGAAATTATAAGTAAACCTAGAAAAACGCTGAGTAGATCATCCCTTGTGACATTACTATACTTTTTATATCCGTACCCATCGTTTGTATTGAAGTGTAGGGAGGAGCGTGTAATACATATTTTAGTTCTTTAATCAAACTACAAAAGTATGTCAGCTCCATACAGAACTCACACAGAACAACTATTCAGGAACCTTGATCTTACCATTAATAAAAATCTACGAATACACTGTTGCTCTGTTTATGTGTACAGTTGTCAAGAATATGTTACAGTCGGTTATGATACGTATGTTTAATAGAAATAGTAAAAATACAGGACACGTCACGCTGATCTGTTGCATGTTGCATGTACCGACTTTAAATGTACCGACTTTAAATGTCGTTCCAGTCTGAAACACATTTACCACTTTATATTCGTCACTGTTACAAACAATGTCACGTGTACACGAATATGAGTACTTGTTTAAATACATGTATACAAATACACGCCTGCAGACATCCATACACATTGCGTATAATTAAAATATAATTGAGTTCGCTCGGTCCATACACGTGATCAGTCCCCGGCTATTGTCAGAACACCGCGTCGATTTAGCCTCTCTGTTTTCTACTGGGGAAATCGCATCCTTGTCCATGCTTAGTATAAATTATGATGGTTGAATTTTAAACAGTCCGTTACATTCATAAGCAAGCACGATTGTATTCTTCTGGCCGGATACCAAATATATTTAACAGCACTCAGAACTCATCATGAATCTTGTGTACAGGGTACACTGAAATAAAAAATGTGCAAAATGTTTATGAAATAATAAAATGCTAATGGGCGACGCGTTCGCGATAACGCAAGCGAACAATTGCCAGTCTATTTTACAGTCAGATATACTCTACGGGAACTTCCCGGTTCCATTTACGTAACATCCACTTGTGGATGGGCCTTATGAATTAGGCTACGTTGACTGCCATTGCACTGCCGTTGTTACTTAGGCCACGTAGACTGCCACTGCACTGCCGTTGTTACTTAGGCCACGTAGACTGCCACTGCACTGCCGTTGTTACTTAGGCCACGTAGACTGCCATTGCACTGCCCTTGTTACTTAGGCCACGTAGACTGCCACTACACTGCCGTTGTTACTTAGGCCACGTAGACTGCCACTACACTGCCCTTGTTACTTAGGCCACGTAGACTGCCACTACACTGCCGTTGTTACTTAGGCCACGTAGACTGCCACTACACTGCTCTTGTTACTTAGGCCACCCAGACTGCCACTGCACTGCCCTTGTTACTTAGGCCACCCAGACTGCCACTGCACTGCCCTTGTTACTTAGGCCACGTAGACTGCCACTGCACTGCCGTTGTTACTTAGGCCATGTAGACTGCCACTGCACTGCCCTTGTTACTTAGGCCACGTAGACTGCCACTGCACTGCCCTTGTTACTTAGGCCACATAGACTGCCACTGCACTGCCGTTGTTACTTAGGCCACATAGACTGCCACTGCACTGCCATTGTTACTTAGGTCACGTAGACTGCCACTGCACTGCCCTTGTTACTTAGGCCACGTAGACTGCCACTAAAGTGCCGTTGTTACTTAGGCCACGTAGACTGCCACTGCACTGCCCTTGTTACTTAGGCCACGTAGACTGCCACTACACTGCCGTTGTTACTTAGGCCACGTAGACTGCCACTGCACTGCCGTTGTTACTTAGGCCACGTAGACTGCCACTGCACTGCCGTTGTTACTTAGGCCACGTAGACTGCCACTACACTGCCGTTGTTACTTAGGCCACGTAGACTGCCACTGCACTGCCCTTGTTACTTAGGCCACGTAGACTGCCACTGCACTGCCGTTGTTACTTAGGCCACGTAGACTGCCACTACACTGCCCTTGTTACTTAGGCCACGTAGACTGCCACTGCACTGCCGTTGTTACTTAGGCCACGTAGACTGCCATTGCACTGCCGTTGTTACTTAGGCCACGTAGACTGCCACTACACTGCCCTTGTTACTTAGGCCACGTAGACTGCCACTACACTGCCCTTGTTACTTAGGCCACGTAGACTGCCACTGCACTGCCGTTGTTACTTAGGCCACATAGACTGCCACTGCACTGCCATTGTTACTTAGGTCACGTAGACTGCCACTGCACTGCCCTTGTTACTTAGGCCATGTAGACTGCCACTAAAGTGCCGTTGTTACTTAGGCCACGTAGACTGCCACTGCACTGCCCTTGTTACTTAGGCCACGTAGACTGCCACTACACTGCCGTTGTTACTTAGGCCACGTAGACTGCCACTGCACTGCCGTTGTTACTTAGGCCACGTAGACTGCCACTGCACTGCCGTTGTTACTTAGGCCACGTAGACTGCCACTACACTGCCGTTGTTACTTAGGCCACGTAGACTGCCACTGCACTGCCCTTGTTACTTAGGCCACGTAGACTGCCACTGCACTGCCCTTGTTACTTAGGCCACGTAGACTGCCACTACACTGCCCTTGTTACTTAGGCCACGTAGACTGCCACTGCACTGCCGTTGTTACTTAGGCCACGTAGACTGCCATTGCACTGCCGTTGTTACTTAGGCCACGTAGACTGCCACTACACTGCCATTGTTACTTAGGCCACGTAGACTGCCACTGCACTGCCGTTGTTACTTAGGCCACGTAGACTGCCATTGCACTGCCGTTGTTACTTAGGCCACGTAGACTGCCACTACACTGCCATTGTTACTTAGGCCACGTAGACTGCCACTGCACTGCCGTTGTTACTTAGGCCACGTAGACTGCCACTACTCTGCCCTTGTTACCTGTGTGTTTTCTGACATGTTCCTTCAGAGCCTTGCTAAAGCGAGTCTTGTAGTCACACTCCGAACAGCAGAACGGGAACTCTCCTGAAAGCCAAGGGCACATCAGCTGCACAGACAATGCACTACCGAGTAAATATATTGACAATAATTATTGGTCTGGTCTTATTGTAAGATGTTTCTAGATTAGTTCTTTATTCGTAATGTGTGTTTAGTGGTTGTGCTGTGTGTTTAGTGGTTGTGCTGTGTGTTTAGTGGTTGTGCCGTGTGTTTAATGGTTGTGCCGTGTGTTTAGTGGTTGTGCCGTGTGTTTAGTGGTTGTGCCGTGTGTTTAGTGGTTGTGCCGTGTGTTTAGTGGTTGTGTCGTGTGTTTAATGGTTGTGCCGTGTGTTTAGTGGTTGTGCCGTGTGTTTTGTAGTCTTTGTGATGTTTTGTTTAGTTCCATGCAAGGAAGGTACTGTGAAATTTATATGGTAAAGTTATAACTGTAAAGAAAACTATACAAAGTCTTCCTACAAAAAATAGTTGTGGATTTGATGGTATTTCTTCTAAATTAATAAAAATAATTGAACCTGCTATAATTTAATCATTAACTATATAGTAGTAAACCAAGTGTTAAACACAAGAATTTTTCCTGATTAACTAAAAATTGCCAAAGTAATTGCTATATTTATTTAAGAAAGATGATCCTACATTATTTTAAAACTACAGGCCCATTTCTCTACTTCCAACAATTGCTAAATAGAGAACATTATTTTTACTCAGTTATCTTCATATTTCAGTGATACTAAACTGCTTTTTGACAATCAGTATGGTTTTTGACCAAAACATTCAACTGAATTAGAACTACTAGATAGAATCGTAACGCAAATTGATAAAAATGACGTTCAAATTAACATATTTCTCAATCTTTCTAAAGCCTTTGACACCATTGACCACACCTCTTATGGCATTGATGATGCAGGTCTACTTCTGTTCAAAATTATTTAAATAATCGTAAACAGTATGTTGAAATTGAAGAAATAGTCTGAAATTCTTCCAATAGCAGTTGGTATCCCACAATGTTCAATCCTTCATCCTTTGTTATTTATCATATATTATATAAATGACTTCTTACAAGCTAGTAGCATATTTAAATTTATAATGTATGCCAATGATACAACGTTATTTAGTACTTTAACATATTTTAGTGATAACACACAAGATAACACAATTGAATCTTTAATAAGTTCTGAACTTTCCAAAGTTGTTGAATGGCTAAATATAAATAAACTATCACTAAATAAAACTAAATCTAAATATATGATTTTTCATGTCCCCAGTAAAGGTATACATTCCCTTACACTTAAAATAGATAATACAATTCTTTTAAAAGTGGATGAATTTAATTTCTTAGGGTTAACCCTGGATTCAAATTTAAATTGAAAAAACATACAGAAAAAATTTATAATAAATGTGCAAAAATTATTGGCATATTAAATAGGCTAAAATATGTCTTACCTCTAGAAATAATTTTTTTTCTATATAACTCATTAATATTATCACATATAAACTATTGTATTATGGCACGGGGATACAAAGGAAACAAATTATTGAAAATTCAGAAAAAAGCTGATCGTATAATAACTTTAAGTGGATACAATTCACATACTGAGCTACTTTTTAAGCAACTTAATTTGTTAAAGATAGAAGATCAGTTAAAGTTACAAGAATTTAAATTTTACTTTAAATACATTCATATAAATGTACCTGTTTATTTATTAAACTGGCAGATTACTCAAAATGTTAATATACACCTTCATGACACTTGAAAATCTAAAAATATACATACTGCCAGAACTAAACATGAATTTGCCAAAAAATTTCTTAAATATAATTTGCCATTCATTATAAACAACATTCCTGATATAGTGAAAGAAAAGATATACACTCATAGCCTGCCAGGCTTTACAATTTATACAAAAAAAAGTCTCCTGAAAATATATAAAGACACATGTACACTTCCATTTTGTTATTCATGTCACTAAAATCAGCAATGCTAATTGTTCATAAATGGATAGAAACTCTAATATTCAAGTACATACCCACATTTGATTACATCAGCAGGTATAAAAAACACTTACTGCCAGATAAAATCCACATGCTTATATAACTGAGATAGACATGTAACTAAAAAGGCCAAAAAAATGTATTCTGGGACGGCTCTTATGATAGTGACAGTATATCTCAGTGGGAGCCACTGACCCGTGTTTTAAAATTAAAAGGTTATTGTTTTAATTAATGATGATTTTCTATACTGGTTGCAAATAAAGATGTATGCACCCTTGTATTATTATATATTTTTTATTTGTGTAAATGCATATGCCTAATATGTCTATTGGTTCATTATTTGTTATTTTTTGGGTCAAAAATAAACTTCTTGTTCTGATATGTTGTTTGTTTATTGTATGTCACATTGTATGTTCTACTAAATAATTGTTTATTTTATATTGTATGTCACATTGTATGTTCTACTAAATAATTGTTTATTTTATATTATATTATATACCATTTCGGTTGTCCTTTACAAATTGGTTCAAAATGTTGGTTGTCCAAACATATACATTTTTGCATTAATATTATAAATACACTATCATGATTAATGCCAGAGTATTTAAAGCAACAACATAGCAGTTTTAGCACAGAGCTGCGCAGTGCTCACTAGTTTTAGCACAGAGCTGCACAGTGCTCACTAGTTTTAGCACAGAGCTGCGCAGTGCTCACTAGTTTTAGCACAGAGCTGCGCAGTGCTCACTAGTTTTAGCACAGAGATTTTTTTTTTAAAGAAATTTTATTTAAAAAGAAAGTTTGAAAAGCAAGTTGTTGCAGTAAACTGTGGAATTATATAGTGTGTCAGTGATATACCCATAATAAGCATATCATTTTCAAATACTATAATATGAATAAGGAGGAATGACCTTGAACTGACCTTTGTGCATCCATATATGCCGTTCGAGTTCGCGTTGCTCGGAGAAGCGCACACTGCAATAGTCACATAGGAATGGGCGTGTGTGCTGATTTGTGTGCTTCGTCATTTGTTTTTTTGACATGCACGTGAATGCACACTGATCGCATGCCCACGCACGTCCATCATCATGCGATACGCGCATGTGTCGCGCAAAGAAGCCGACGTGTTTCGTCCGCCAGGCGCATGTCGGACATTTGTAGAATGCCTGCGTCGATGTCTTGCCCGAAGGCGCCTGGTACGCCTCGACGACAACATACTTGTTGTAGAATACTTGCTGTTCCTGTCGTGTGTGCGCATGTCTAGTCGTCTGCTTTTTCCTTGTAGTGTTTCTCGTTTGTCGCTGTGAAACTGTCGTTAGATCGACATCGCTTTCAGATTCGTCCCGATGAGGCAACGATTGTCTTGTGTTCTTGGGCGTGTCTCCAACACAGCCGTTGGGTGTAGACTGGCCACCTCCACAGTTATCATCTTCAGCTGGTTTATCTTGTTCTGTAGACCTGGCCTCGCTATGACATGTCCTAGTCACTATGTCACTGCTAGACTCGAACTGTTCTCGACTGTTGATTGTGCTGGCAACTTCTGACATTTTCACATCAGGCCTGTTTGATTTGGCTGTCTGATCTGCAAAATGTATAAATCATGAACGTGTTTATATAACCTGAATATACAGTACACCCATTCAATAGCACATTGAAATGCGTTTATCTAAAGATTTATGACTATACATTGCAAGATATTTGATTGACATAGTCTTGCCTGTTCAAATTCCTTTAAATTCAATTTAATTAGTTCGAATTCAATTGTTTTTCAGTTCATTTTTTTTTCAATTCCAATTCTAGCTCAAATCTTTCAATTCCAATTCAATTCCGAATTAATTTTATGGGAGTTTTTCCAATAAAAACATGTGTGAAATGTAACAACCTTTCGAAGCCAGGTGTGAAATGTCTGTTGGCAGATTGAAATTAAATATTGCTTAGGAAGGCCAGAGGTATTTTGTTGGTGCACTTGTTATATCTGAATATTCCTTTGATTATATGAGCAGGTCCTGCAGGTGTTATAATTAAGATCTTGATTTTCAATTTGTGTGAGAGCATTTATATTTTTGTAGAGTTTTTTCTGGTAATTTGTTATAGGAAAAAATACTGTAATTGATTGTAATTTTATAAAGTTACACAACATATTTGAATTACAATTACGGCAGAATTTCAAAAACAAAGTCAATTACAATTACATAATTTTGCTGTAATCAATTACAATTACATAATTGGACCAGGCCCTGGAATTTTGATTTGAGCAGAACTTCTGAGTTCTTTTTTCAAATTGCCAATTGCCACATGGTAACATTGCCACACAGACCCTTTGTTCAAATTTGGATAAACGTTCTCACCTCAGAGCTTCAAATGGTGTACAAATGTGTGTTTAGCTTCTACAAAGACTTTGAGTTCATATACAATTCTAGGGTTGGATTGAGGACCACATTGGAAATAAAACCAGATCACACCAGTACAAGAAAATGAGGTTTAATTCATTTTCTTTCAATTCCAATTCAACTTATTCAAAATCTTTCAATTCAATTAATTTTTTCATTCACCCCAGCCATAGTGAAAAGTTGATGGATTCGTCAAAAACATAGCAGTTACGATGGAATTGTTATCAAAGCACAGCTTACCTTCGGACTCCTGGTCTTCTCTACCGAGCTCACTCAAAACCCCACGTGCAATCTAAAATGAATGCTGTTTTTAAACATGCATACCTCATTAACACGTGACAATGTGTCATTCTCCACTCAACAAACATACATTCCTTAATTATTAATTTGATTTATATATAGTATTTTTATGTATTTAAATTTTGTATTGTGGAGACATTCCATTGCTAAGGACACAAAATTTTCCAGAAGCATAAAATGACCAATATACAGTGTGTACGTATATATGTATGTACATATGTATGTATGCACATACAAACATATGTATGCATGCATGCATGTATGTATGTATGCATGTATGTACAAACCCATCCTCAGGGGTTCAATCGAACCCCCCGTTTTTAGAGAATTGTGCTTAACTGTTAATTTTTTTTTAATTCCCCAGCTGATTGTGTACACATGAACCCCCTTTTCAAAAGCCTGAGGATGGACTTGATATATGTATTTATGTATGTATGTATGATGCAAGCATGCGTGCATGTATGTGTTATTCATACTGCTAAACACTGTCTGTATGTATGTTTGTATGTATTACGGTCTCTCTCTTGCTCGCTCGCTCTCTCTTTCTCTCTGTTATGTGTTGGCATTAAACAAAACAAATATATATATATAATTCGTTCAATAATTTTAGATTATACACACATAAAACAACAGGCTATGACCACACAAGTTTGAAAGCTCCAGGAGTAAAACAGTGGCTACAACATTGACGAACCGTACTGGACGAAATGTCCTTTGCATTCATTGGTCCACACAGCCCAGGTGACCGCTTCTTGGATTGGCGTTTGTGCGGTGATGCAACATCTACATCAACATCTCTCCATCTCCATGGCACCCGTTTGCGACGTCCCCGTCTTGGTGCCATCTGTAAGGTGACAGTTCGACCACCATGATGCAGTCTATCTATACAGTTAATTATGTGTTCTCCTCCAAGACAAGGAACAAATGACAATGTGTACCAAATAATGGCGACATATGACGGGACTAAGAGATGAGCATATCTGTTCCCAAATGCGGTGAATACTCAAATGTAATATTTTAAATAAATTTATTAAAAATTATGTACTTGGAACCACACCAGGACGAAGAAAGTAATATTGCATACATGTGTGGCTCCACTATTAGTAGTGTACACTAGTAGTATACATTAGTAGTACACACTAGTAGTATACAAGTATATAAGTACAGAAATGAAAATGTATAAACAAATATGTTACATAATATACTTAAAGTGAAACAAATGTCATGGTTTTGGGCCTAAGCACCTACAAGAGCTACTAAGACATAACCATTTGCAACTGTAATTAAGAATATCACGCCAGTGGCTTACTAAAAAACACAACATCTTAATTTCATGGGCCGCGCCATACTGTTAGATTACCCTTTGTCATGAGTGTGGTATTCTGGCTATTTTCGCTCGCCAAATGAAAATATATTTGTAATGTATACACCTATTCCTACACTTGGCAATAGGATATGGCTGTGCTGTATACACCTATTCCTACACTTGGCAATAGGATATGGCTGTGCTATTTGCATCCAACTGAACTTATGTAACATATGTTGGCCTTTGTTTACTAAACGAGTCCTCCTTCTGGCAAAATAAGACATTTGTTTGAGACTCTGCATTGGTTCTGTGTATGCTGGGCTCCCTTAATATGTCACTAGTTGTAGTCTAGGTTACCCCGATTTCATAGAACTGCGCATGCACTTATTGGTCTCGCTGGTCAACATGTCAGCCCTCAGTTATTTGGAGAAATGACTGGAATCTCCAACTTTTAGAACACATTCTGAGTAAACCAATGGCGTGATATTCTTGATTTTAGTTGCACTTTTAGGTGCATAGCCCCAAAACCATGACTTTTGTTTCGCTTTGACTGAGATCAGGTTACAGGGTCATTTAACAGAAACCTTTCAGTAAAAATAACAGTTTAATTAAAACAAAAATAAACAGACAAGTACAAACGATGTATGTGGATCTTACCTCACCACTCTCAGCTTCAGCATTGTTCTCCACTACATTCACATCTGACTCAGCTGCCATATCCCACACCATCTTAATATGCACAGCCTCACCACAATCCTCATCATCATCACATGGATCATGCTGTAAAGGGACGGCTCTGGTGGGTGTCGTCTCTTCCAAAGTTTCTGCATTTTCCACACTGAGGTATTTCAGGTATAGGGATTTATCACAAGCAAATCTGTCGCAGTCCGAGAGGGTGATATCTCCAATGCATAGATGTTTGTGCTTCTGCAACTGTCGATGGATGGGCCAAAGACCTCTACATCTGCCACAGCAGTAGTAGGTGTCATTCACGTCACCTGCAACTACATGGTGCCAGCTGCCACATCAAAGTCCACATAGAAAGGATTAAAGTAAAAAGTGACAGAAATGTGGTTGCAGCTGTGATGTTTCAATCCATGTTCACGGTTACTAATTATAATATATGAACTGCAGAAATGTTTGAGTTATCATAACACTATTGTTGGTGGTTTAATAAAATTGGCAGAAGCTTTTTCGTGAACTAGGGCTAAAACGTGTGATTTTCAAGTGAAAAACTACTTTTTGGCATAATTTTGTGAATTACAGGGCTTCATTCATGATTTATGTATCTAATCCTACATTTCAAAATTGAAAAACTACTGAATAGTAAAAGAAAATGTTGAAAGAAGTTGTGACAAGCTATCTGTAAAATAATTTATTTGTTTAAAATAATTAATCATTAAAACAGAACTTCCTCGTCATACAGAAAGTTAAGAATTTAGTTTGTATTGTTTGTAGGAGTAGTAATCAATTAGTTGGTTGGTAGTGGATTAGTATCATGTCTGAAGTATACATTATCAGCAACAAGACACTCTTCAGTATGCACCCAGAGGCATGTCAGACAGAAAACAAAAATGTGAACAATGGCAATTGTTCGATGCAATTGATGTGAAACAACTGTATGTGATACTTTTGGGGGAAAATGGAGAAAACATCTGGTACACTGGGTACTGCACCTCAATTGATAATGACTCGATTGTCAAATTTGTCATTGACCATATACCCCATGTCCAGACTGGAAGCCATAATTATCAATAGTGATATCAAACACCTGGGGATAGTAGAACACAAGCAACTTCTTTCTGTAAAGCCAACTGGGAACTGGGCAGTGTCGTCCTCAAGAAATATGACTTTCAAATTAACCAATAGCAATGACATCACAACTGCTGTCAACTTGCCTTGATAAGACTGGTAGTAGACATGAACACTGTCTATCAATTTCGTAGTCACGAGTTGACCAAAACATATATAGAAATGGATTAAGTGGGTCAGAGAGTCTGAGTGTCTATTCCAAATGAGTTCGTCAATGAATTCCTTGTGTCAAAAAACAGGATTAGATAGCTAAATCATGATTGTAGCCCTATAATTGATGAAATTATGCTAAAAACTGGTTTTTCACTGAAAAATCTAACTTTTTAGTCCTATTTCACGAAAAAGTAAGAAATCACACCGATTTTTAACTGATACATTTTTCTTTTCTTTCTCCTGACATATTTAGCCATCAAATTAGATGAGAGCCCCTGAGATCTGACAATGGCACAAAAATAAGTGACAGTTTCGCCCACCCCTGTGTTTGTTATATCCAGTCCTTGGCCCACCCCTATGTTTGTTGTATCCAGTCCTTGGCCCACCCCTATGTTTGTTGTATCCAGTCCTTGGCCCACCCCTGTGTTTGTTGCATCCAGTCCTTGGCCCACCCCTATGTTTGTTGTATCCAGTCCTTGGCCCACCCCTATGTTTGTTGTATCCAGTCCTTGGCCCACCCCTATGTTTGTTGTATCCAGTCCTTGGCCCACCCCTATGTTTGTTGTATCCAGTCCTTGGCCCACCCCTGTGTTTGTTGTATCCAGTCCTTGGCCCACCCCTGTGTTTGTTGTATCCAGTCCTTGGCCCACCCCTATGTTTGTTGTATCCAGTCCTTGGCCCACCCCTGTGTTTGTTGTATCCAGTCCTTGGCCCACCCCTATGTTTGTTGTATCTAGTCCTTGGCCCACCCCTGTGTTTGTTGT
This sequence comes from Lamellibrachia columna, assembly GCA_963662155.1. Classification (NCBI taxonomy): domain Eukaryota; kingdom Metazoa; phylum Annelida; class Polychaeta; order Sabellida; family Siboglinidae; genus Lamellibrachia; species Lamellibrachia columna. The sequence goes on along the minus strand of OY759273.1, from coordinate 47,477,433 downwards.
ATCCAGTCCTTGGCCCACCCCTATGTTTGTTGTATCCAGTCCTTGGCCCACCCCTGTGTTTGTTGTATCCAGTCCTTGGCCCACCCCTATGTTTGTTGCATCCAGTCCTTGGCCCACCCCTGTGTTTGTTGTATCCAGTCCTTGGCCCACCCCTATGTTTGTTGTATCCAGTCCTTGGCCCACCCCTGTGTTTGTTGTATCCAGTCCTTGGCCCACCCCTATGTTTGTTGTATCCAGTCCTTGGCCCACCCCTATGTTTGTTGTATCCAGTCCTTGGCCCACCCCTATGTTTGTTGTATCCAGTCCTTGGCCCACCCCTATGTTTGTTGTATCCAGTCCTTGGCCCACCCCTGTGTTTGTTGTATCCAGTCCTTGGCCCACCCCTGTGTTTGTTGTATCCAGTCCTTGGCCCACCCCTATGTTTGTTGTATCCAGTCCTTGGCCCACCCCTGTGTTTGTTGTATCCAGTCCTTGGCCCACCCCTATGTTTGTTGTATCTAGTCCTTGGCCCACCCCTATGTTTGTTGTATCCAGTCCTTGGCCCACCCCTATGTTTGTTGTATCCAGTCCTTGGCCCACCCCTGTGTTTGTTGTATCCAGTCCTTGGCCCACCCCTGTGTTTGTTGCATCCAGTCCTTGGCCCACCCCTGTGTTTGTTGTATCCAGTCCTTGGCCCACCCCTATGTTTGTTGCATCCAGTCCTTGGCCCACCCCTGTGTTTGTTGTATCCAGTCCTTGGCCCACCCCTGTGTTTGTTGTATCCAGTCCTTGGCCCACCCCTGTGTTTGTTGTATCCAGTCCTTGGCCCACCCCTGTGTTTGTTGTATCCAGTCCTTGGCCCACCCCTGTGTTTGTTGTATCCAGTCCTTGGCCCACCCCTGTGTTTGTTGTATCCAGTCCTTGGCCCACCCCAATGTTTGTTGCATCCAGTCCTTGGCCCACCCCTGTGTTTGTTGTATCCAGTCCTTGGCCCACCCCTATGTTTGTTGTATCCAGTCCTTGGCCCACCCCTATGTTTGTTGTATCCAGTCCTTTGTCCACCCCTATGTTTGTTGTATCTAGTCCTTGGCCCACCCCTATGTTTGTTGTATCCAGTCCTTGGCCCACCCCTATGTTTGTTGTATCCAGTCCTTGGCCCACCCCTTTGTTTGTTGTATCCAGTCCTTGGCCCACCCCTGTGTTTGTTGTATCCAGTCCTTGGCCCACCCCTATGTTTGTTGTATCCAGTCCTTGGCCCACCCCTGTGTTTGTTGTATCCAGTCCTTGGCCCACCCCTATGTTTGTTGTATCCAGTCCTTGGCCCACCCCTGTGTTTGTTGTATCCAGTCCTTGGCCCACCCCTATGTTTGTTGTATCCAGTCCTTGGCCCACCCCTATGTTTGTTGTATCCAGTCCTTGGCCCACCCCTATGTTTGTTGTATCCAGTCCTTGGCCCACCCCTACGTTTGTTGTATCCAGTCCTTGGCCCACCCCTATGTTTGTTGTATCCAGTCCTTGGCCCACCCCTATGTTTGTTGTATCCAGTCCTTGGCCCACCCCTGTGTTTGTTGTATCCAGTCCTTGGCCCACCCCTACGTTTGTTGTATCCAGTCCTTGGCCCACCCGTGATTGTTGTATCCAGTCCTTGGCCCACCCCTATGTTTGTTGTATCCAGTCCTTGGCCCACCCCTATGTTTGTTGTATCCAGTCCTTGGCCCACCCCTATGTTTGTTGTATCCAGTCCTTGGCCCACCCCTATGTTTGTTGTATCCAGTCCTTGGCCCACCCCTATGTTTGTTGTATCCAGTCCTTGGGACTGCTCAAAGCGCTTTACGCTTCACCACTTGTCAGACCTGTTCATTCCAATGCCATCTTGACTTCTCTGGGAAGCATTCAGCCACACTGCTATAACTGTGCTATTCGTTCACATATCCACATCTGCCTGTAGCAAGGTACTTATTTATACAGTTGAGTGAACTGTGGCAACGTAGGGTGAATGAAATTGCCAGTTGGAAACAGCAGTGCAACCATCATTTATTAAGTGATCGTGTAACATTAATTTCCTTAGTAGACCAAGCATTGACCATTCTACTTTCTCAACCTGATTAAAGGAAGTGAAATATTACAGGAATTGTTTTAAAAAAAAACAGTGCTGTAATTTTGCATATTATTATGTATACATACATTGCAATTCTGTTAACACGAGGCACTTAGAACTGTCAAGGTTTACTATTACAGTTGTGGTTATTATGGTAAACTAGTGATTCTCCCTTTGTCATTGGTAAAATTACAGTTGTGGTTATTATGGTAAACTAGTGATTCTCCCTTTGTCATTGGTAAAATTACAGTTGTGGTTATTATGGTAAACTAGTGATTCTCCCTTTGTCATTGGTAAAATTACAGTTGTGGTTATTATGGTAAACTAGTGATTCTCCCTTTGTCATTGGTAAAATTACAGTTGTGGTTATTATGGTAAACTAGTGATTCTCCCTTTGTCATTGGTAAAATTACAATTCGTTTTTATAAAACCTGTCCACTTTGATGTTTGTCTCGTCAATGACCTGCAGTAGGTTTTTCTACGCTTTGATGTTTGTCCTGTCAGCGACCTGCAGTGGCTTGTTCGTCAAATCTTACAATTTTGTTTTTGACGAGAAAATCAACATGGAAGATGTTCTCCGCGATTTGTCGCCCAAACAAATACTGAACACGATTCTGTCTTTGTACACTGGGGACCCTTCCATCACTGATTTGTGTATATGCTGTCAAACACAGCAACTATGAACTAGTGTAGAAATATAAATGTAAACTTGTAGTCCTATTACTGTGTCTGTGGCACATAATGTGACATCTATTAAAGAGTTTTGTTTTTATTCCGAAAATATGCTCTTTTCCCTGTTCATAAGTTTTCAGCCTGTAAAAAATCCTATTGATCTACCTTCGATCCGGGAGTGAAATAATGATATGTCCCCTTGTTTAAACGCGTCAACAGCGGGTCTGCCAAATAAACCTATATTATCGCCCATAAAGGATTTATTTTATATCATGTCACACATTATTTTGTATAGATTAATTGCTATTACCTGTGTTCATGGCGATTCTGCGGGTATGGCGGCCATTTAAGAAAAAATTATGTACACATGTGCACAAATTTTCTCAGAAACTCCCTGCAAAGAACCTCTCTCGCAATTATTGGAAATTATCTATTGAAACGGGTAGCGGTGCATCGTTGTCGTAGCGCGATCAGTGAGCGCGGTCAAGACACCATATGCTAAATTATTTAAGGAGTCAGACCACTGTTGAAAATTGCATTAGTGGCCATGTTAAAGTTTGGACTGATTATAAGAAAACGTGGCCATCAAAAATTCTTAAAATCTTCCACAGCAACTGCCATCAATCACCTCATTGATTCAAAAATTCCCATAAATCGCTCCGCCTGTTAAACTCTTTAAAAAATGCACCATTTCACAGCCAATAGTTTCTACAAACAAACCTGTGAATATGCCTGCTCAAATGCACTTATGTCACATCATATGAATTCTTTAAATTCACATATCGCAATTTAATACGCCTTACATTCGTGAAACAATAAACAGGAAGGTCAACAGTGGTCTTACCCCTTAAACTGTACTAAGACATTAAGAATCCTCTACATTATTTTTTTCAGAAACAGATGTGTCAGAAGTTCTAAACAACACCAATTTATGTCTATTATGGACATGCTCGTTTTGTTTCTTACAGGATTCTTAAGCTAGATGTTCGAACTTAATTTTATGCCGGTAATTTACAACCTCCATGGCATCAATACCAGCTTCAGCCTCCCAAAAGTGTAGTGGTCTGGTGTACAACTTGATTTGTAATCATTCTAATTAATTACATATAGTTGCATTCCTGTAGTTTGTGCATGGCATCTTCTCAGTTATGCTGTAAAGTGATCGCCAACTATGACATAAGATTATTCAGGTGGCACAACCATTTGTTTGAGTACTAAATTTACATCGTTCTTATTTTATTGATCAAATGAGTAGGGCAACATTTCACAAAGATCATATATACGAAATGAATAAAATGTGTTCACGCGCAATACAAGGTTGAGATGTTGTTCAAGTATACCCGAAGTTGCCCTCAAAGAAAGGCCGTTTTCAGCGTTCGGAGTGACCATGACAACACACAAATAGGTATGGATTTTGTCTAAGACATTAATACCTCATTTTATTTTATAAATAAGTTCACTATGACATATGTATGTTACACCAGTAACTAGTTATCGTTGTATGGTCTTACGTTTCTTTGTTTTCTAAAAACATTTAACAAGTTCTCTTATTATCGCCCAGGAAATCCATACTGTAAAACGTCGTTTGTGTTCTGGGTACCATAACTTATGTCCATAACTGAAAATTCATTAGGAAAATAATTAGTTAAGTGTTACCTATAGTAATATAGGATAATAATAATAATAATTAACTTCTTCTTCCGGGTACGAGTCAACGTTCTCTTCAAAGCTTATTATAGACTTGGTTGGTATGCACTTCTAAATCTATGGCTATGGCGCTTACAATATCCTCAGGAACCTGAGCTCAGAGGTGCAACAAAACAGAATCATTAAGCATTATCGTGAACAGGGACAAAAGTGGGCAAAAGTCATTATCAGAACGACGGACAACCGAAGATTTATGGTGGAAATGCAATTTGGAATAAATACCTTACTTACCTTATACCTTATGAGGCTTATGACGATTCTGATCGCAGGATCCAGTTAATTCCTCCATTATCAGATCTTCAGAATCAAATATTTTTATATCCTAATTTCTGGTTCCATTAGTTATTGTTAAAGGAGATTCATAGTCGTATATTATTGCCTGGGTAGACCAGAATTTGTCTAGTTTGTTTTTAAATGAGTTAATTGATCTAGCTTGTATTACAGAGTTTGGGAGACTATTCCATGGTTCAGCCACTCTAAGAGGGAATGCATTTTTTCTTAAATTTATTTTTGCTCTTTGGGTAAATATTTTAAGGGAGTGTCCTCTATTTCCTGATCTTAGTGTCATATCCTCCCATTTCAGGAGGTTTGGTGCAGATTCGTTATAATATAGTTCGTGCATTATTTTATAGACTTCTATCATGTCTCCTCTTAGCCTTCGGTATGCTAATGTGGGTAGCTTCAGTAATTTTAGTCTTTCTATATATGATAAATCCCTCATACCAGGAAGTTGTTTTGTGGCCCTTCTCTGGACGTTTTCTATTGCTATTTTATGTTTTATCTTATATGGATACCATACTGCTACAGCATATTCTAGGTGAGATCTAACCATTGTCTTATATAGTGGAAAGAAAGTGTGTGTGTCTAGGAATTGGAAGGTTCTTCGGATTATTTTTGTCATTTTGGTTGCTTTATTTATCACTTGGTTTATGTGATCATCAAATGACAATTTTGAATCGATAATTACACCTAAGTCAGTTTGCTTATCTGTGGTGGCTAGTGAATGTTTAACATTATTACTTGTCATGAAATATTCATTTTCACCTATATTATTTTTTCCAATTTCATTGTGTTTACATTTGTCTGGGTGGAATTTTAATAACCATTTGTCGCTCCATTGTTCTAGGATACTTAAATCTTGTTGTAGTATATCCTGATCATTTTTATTTGTTATGGCTCTAAATATCTTAATGTCATCAGCGAACAGACATGTATTGGATTTAGTTAAATCTGGCAGGTCGTTTACGTATAGAACAAACAATAAAGGTCCTAGGACAGATCCCTGCGGTATCCCTGATGTTACTTTGTGCCAGTTTGATTCTTTTCCATTTACTGTTACCTTTTGTCGTCTATTTGTCTTGAGTTTTTTTTTTGAAGGTAGCAATAGTTTTAGATGTTTTCAAAGTGATAGGGAGTTCATTCCAGACCCTAGGTGCAGTGACAGAACTAATATGTGTGTTCATTCATATTCATAACATGTATTTTTAACTGATTTCACGTTTTTATTTTATCAAGCATTGTCATTGTTCATCTTGAATCACATGATTCTGGTCCCGCGTTTTGAAGCTGAATCTATGTTTTGGCTAACTAACTAGTGGTTATACCTATGGTAGCATGTCGTTGCTCTTCAAAGAATGGCCATAGTAACTTATGACTAAGTCTGACTGCTGTGTAGTTGTCGTCTTTACAAGAGGCAACCTTGTGACATCCAAATACGCAGCACAGAGGCTGGGTACCACTTTTAAATTGGCCTGACAATGCGAAATGTTGCAATTTTAAATGCTTAATTTGATGTTTAAGCAGTGTAGAAATGTTGTCAACAATATGCTACATTTCAGTAGGGCAATGTAAGGGTTTAGCCAGAACATGTTCACAAATGAAGATTGAACAGTCACACAAGGTTTGGAAAAGACTAACTTGCATTATTGAGGTCTGAATTCTAATTTTTTATGAAATGCGAATGTCTGCACACCACTGCAATGTGTGTGCCCAGTCAGTGTAGTATGCTAGTGATTTGACATGGAATTACAAGAAGAAGCCATTTAGATATACCAATTGTTTGCCTATGTTTGGCTAAGCTCCACTTTAGGCCAAATGGGCCAATAAGCAAAAAACCAAATTTCCATAGATACAGCATTGTTCGCAATGTTGATTAATTGGTATTTCTTATAGGCCCTAAACTTTTGTAGCAACCTCAAAGATCCTTCATGATGTTAAACACTGTAGAACAAGATACAAACTATAGAAAGTTGTTTCAATCATATATGAATCATTCTTAAATAGTTCATCAAATGAATGACACACATGTACATACATACAAAGCAACGAACAAGTCACTGTGTGACTGTCAGTTGCCATGATATGCAAGGCAGGCAACAGCACAGTGCTATGAAGCAACCAGCCACTGTCTTATGTGTAACAGGCTTGCTAACAAATGCATGTCAACACATTTGAATGCAAATGTTTCACTTGATGCAAATGCCATTCCAGGAACCATCCAGGAATGCATGCAAATGCAAATGTTTTGGGATCACATTCAAATGGAAATGCAAATGTTTTTGTTACACATTTGCAAATGCATTTGAATTAATTTCAAATGTTTTGGCTTTATATTGACATTTTGCTTTATTTGGAGAAAAAAAACACACTATTAGTCTATTTAATAAATACAGTTGTACATTATTGTAACCACTAAGTACCACTACATACCAGTCCCACTACATGAACATGTCTGTAGAGTCATACACTGAGTCACACAGTTTCTGGCCTGCAGACAGGGTTGAAAAAATCATGATTTTTTTTTAATAAAAAAAAATAGATTTTTTATTATTTAAATCAGAATTTTTTTTATTTATTTGATTTTTTTTAAATCTGGTTTATAAACATATAAATGTTTATATTTATAAACTCTTTCAAACGTGTTCTATTCAAATCGATTTGGGTATTTGTCTTAATAGAGGGTACATGATTTTTGCTTATATAAAGCCATTAGACAATGTCTACAAGGCCTCACCCCCTGTAGTTGCATAATCTGTCTTGGATAGGAAAGCATGCTGTGTGGCTGTAGCAGTGCTAATTATTGTTTGCCTGTAGGGTGGATTAGCACCTGTCCAGGACTCTGTGTACTCTAAGGGTCTATAACCAGAATACAAACTGGTACAGTATTAAACAACTGAGTCAACATACTGAATTTGTAACAACTAGCACAAGCTCTAAGTGGACTCAGGGCTTCTGAGTTGAAAAGATACTTCCTCTGGAAGACAGGTTTGTGTGGATTCACTGCATTCAGAAAGGGAATAGCTCAAACATACACAATGTCATAAAATATTTGATTATCAGGCTATCTGGTGACAATACAGCTACACAAGTGTGCGCACTTTGTGCTTTTGTATTAAAAAACAAAAAAACTTTTGTTGATCTCGATGCTTGTAAGCAATTATTTGTGTTAAATTCATATATATCAGTGATTAAAAAAAACAGAAGTAAAAAAAAATCATAATCAATGATTTTTTTTTTTTGAGTGATTTAAATCATAATTTAAATCAAATGATTTAAATCAAACAACCCTGCCTGCAGGGGTGGTGGAAATGAGAGGGAGGAAAAGACAATCGACAGTTTACTGGGAACCATGGCAGGGAATGAAAGGCTAATCCTTCAGGTAGGCCACAATGGAAGGGGAACCCAAGACAATAGACTGACCACTGGTGAGGTCACTGGGAAGATAACCTGGTGGATAATTACGTTGTTTAATACAAATGACGCATATCCTTCCACAACAGTATCATTATTTATATCTACAAAGCACACGTTATATCCTGATCATTAATTGGTAACTGACTGCGTGTAATTATTTAAACACGAGCAACACAACTGCTCGAATAACATCTGTTCAACTTTAGTGGACCAACTTCTCCACTAAATCTGTCCAGAACCAACATTAATCATTGTAAATAATTAAAACTGATTTTTTTTATTTCAGAATGTTGGACCTTAAGAGTCTAATGTCTGCAGATATGGACTTCACAGAATGGATAGAAACCGTGGGCAACTGCTATAGGAAACTGACAAACGATGAACGGAATGAGGTACTCGACTACCTCATTCAACTGAGTGACGCTTCACAATTATACTTTCTGTCCAAGAAACTCAATTGTTTACTGAAGCGTGACTTCATCGTCCAGCTACCCCGGGAGTTGACCTTTCACCTGTTGCGGTATCTTGACCCACGCAGCCTGCTCAGTTGCTCTTGCGTTTCGCAGCAGTGGAATGCGATAATTAACTCGTGTAATGTCGTGTGGCGGAACATCTGCGTCAAGTCTGGCGTAGTTGTAGCAAAGGAACAGGAGAAGGTGTGTGCGATAAAGCAGGTCTACCTGAGGATGTTGCACAGGATGAAACATCTGCGACGTGGTGTTGCCTTCGACAGTATGATGTTGTACGGCCACACGGACCGAGTGATGGCGTTGTATTACCACGAAGGCAAGATCGCAACAGGTAGGCACATATCCTGTGTAACTGATGATTTTCTACATTTTCATGTTGAAACTCGTACGAGTTCCAGTCGTAACAATCTATGCCGTGTACTATGATAAGAAATTACGTAATGACGTTTATTATTTTGGTGTGATGACCATCATAACATTTAGCGACCAGTTTGTTCTGCAGCCACTTATAGTAACAAATGTTCTTTCCTTTCGATGTCTTTTGTACTACTTTTAATGTAACGCTGTACATAATAAACTAGTAAGGATATTATATCGTCCTCGATATTTTGGTGTACACCATTTTGTGGACTAGATAGAACATATTTTCTTATTACTTGATTGCATGTACGTTATGTGTCAATCTAGCAGTCCGTCCAAAACGGATCCAGATCTGTGTGTGTGCAGTCGAATCAGTCTGAGTCTCTGACGCTTCGTATAAGCCACGTATGTGTGAACCACTTTGTCAAGCCATGTGTTCTCTTTATACTTGGAATCTGTGACTTGTTCTAGTAAGACCCCACCTCTGGTTTTAAGTGGAATGTCAGGCCCCCTGTCCCCCGTTGTCAGGCCCCCTGTCCCCCGCTGTCAGGCCCCCGTCCCCCGCTGTCAGGCCCCCCGCTGTCATTCTCATGGTTTAGTGCAATTATAAATAAGGGAACGTGATGGCTGATCAAGCGTGTTAACTGGTTCAGTGTACTCCTCGTCACGTAGGCTCGGACGACCGGTCGGTGCGCGTCTGGGACAGCGACACCGGCACTTGTCGCAAGATCTTTCAGACGCACACCGTGTCGGACATCAAGTTTGACGACAGTTACTTGGTGACGGCTTCGTTTGACACGACAGCCGCCTGTTGGGACATGGACAGCGGCGAACTGCTGCAGCGCTACACGGGCCACGTGGCAGCCGTCTTCAGCGTCGACTACAACGCCGAGTTAGATGTTTTAGTGACAGGCAGCGCCGACAGCACCGTGAAATGCTGGTCGCTGGACAGTGGTGTCGTGCTGCGGACACTGCCACAACACCGGTCGGCATGGATCACACAAGTCCGACTCTCGTGGAATCCGGCAGGTGGCAGCACAGACGTGTACTTCATACTAAGTCGCGATGTGGGCTCGGTGCACATGTGGCAGATGGATCGGCGCCGTCACGAGATGTGTTATAACGAGGAGTGGACGAACCCGTTCAACGATCTGGTCCCCGGCCTGCAGTTGGACGGCGCCGACGTGTCGTTCGCGACGGTCGACACGAACAATACGTGTTTCGTCATGCGCACGAGTCTGTGTCGGATGAGAGAGATGGAACGGCGCCGATCTTGCGCGCTGTCGAAGGACACGTGTCTGCAGGGCTTCCTCGGGTGCGGCGCGCACTTCGACGTGTTGCTGTGTCACGGAGACCAGTCGCACATCAACATTGTCCGCCACAGCACCGGCGAGCTGGTAGCCTCGCTGCCACTGAACGTCGACTATAGGTGAGGCGTATATAGTTAAGCACATGATACGGAGTTCTTTTAAATGTAGTTATCTTATGTAGAACGTCAGATATATTGCGTTTCCACAGCAGACCAAACTTGTTGCGCAGACCGTGAAAGATAATATTGTGTCGACAGCGAAAGATAATGTTGTGTAGACAGCGAAAGATAATGTGTAGACAGCAAAAGATAATGTTGTGTCGACAGCGAAAGATAATGTGCAGACGGTGAAAGATAATGTTGTGTAGAAAGCGAAAGATAATATCTAGACCGGGAAAGATAATGTTGTTTAGACTGTTAAAGAAAATGTTTTTGTGTATACCGTCCAATATCATGTTGTTGTGCAGACCGTAACATAAGCGATGTTGTTGTGCAGACCGTAACATATGCGATGTTGTTGTGCAGACCGTAACATATGCGATGTTGTTGTGCAGACCGTAACATATGCGATGTTGTTGTGCAGACCGTAACATATGCGATGTTGTTGTGCAGACCGTAACATAAGCGATGTTGTTGTGCAGACCGTAACATATGCGATGTTGTTGTACAGACCGTAACATAAGCGATGTTGTTGTGCAGACCGTAACATATGCGATGTTGTTGTGCAGACCGTAACATATGCGATGTTGTTGTGCAGACCGTAACATAAGCGATGTTGTAGTGCAGACCGTAACATATGCGATGTTGTTGTGCAGACCGTAACATATGCGATGTTGTTGTGCAGACCGTAACATATGCGATGTTGTTGTGCAGACCGTAACATATGCGATGTTGTTGTGCAGACCGTAACATAAGCGATGTTGTTGTGCAGACCGTAACATATGCGATGTTGTTGTGCAGACCGTAACATAAGCGATGTTGTTGTGCAGACCGTAACATATGCGATGTTGTTGTGCAGACCGTAACATATGCGATGTTGTTGTGCAGACCGTAACATATGCGATGTTGTTGTACAGACCGTAACATATGCGATGTTGTTGTGCAGACCGCAACATATGCGATGTTGTTGTGCAGACCGTAACATATGCGATGTTGTTGTGCAGACCGTAACATATGCGATGTTGTAATGCAGACCGTAACATATGCGATGTTGTTGTGCAGACCGTAACATATGCGATGTTGTTGTGCAGACCGTAACATAAGCGATGTTGTAGTGCAGACCGTAACATATGCGATGTTGTTGTGCAGACCGTAACATATGCGATGTTGTTGTGCAGACCGTAACATATGCGATGTTGTTGTGCAGACCGTAACATATGCGATGTTGTTGTGCAGACCGTAACATAAGCGATGTTGTTGTGCAGACCGTAACATATGCGATGTTGTTGTGCAGACCGTAACATATGCGATGTTGTTGTGCAGACCGCAACATAAGCGATGTTGTTGTGCAGACCGTAACATATGCGATGTTGTTGTGCAGACCGTAACATATGCGATGTTGTTGTGCAGACCGTAACATATGCGATGTTGTTGTACAGACCGTAACATATGCGATGTTGTTGTGCAGACCGCAACATATGCGATGTTGTTGTGCAGACCGTAACATATGCGATGTTGTTGTGCAGACCGTAACATATGCGATGTTGTAATGCAGACCGTAACATATGCGATGTTGTTGTGCAGACCGTAACATATGCGATGTTGTTGTGCAGACCGTAACATATGCGATGTTGTTGTGCAGACCGTAACATATGCGATGTTGTTGTGCAGACCGTAACATATGCGATGTTGTTGTGCAGACCGTAACATATGCGATGTTGTTGTGCAGACCGCAACATATGCGATGTTGTTGTGCAGACCGTAACATATGCGATGTTGTTGTGCAGACCGTAACATATGCGATGTTGTTGTGCAGACCGTAACATATGCGATGTTGTTGTGCAGACCGTCGAAGCGCGGGTCGTCGTACAGCCTGGGCGAGAGTGGCTGGCTGGACGGCATGGACGGCCTGAATGACCGGGGCTTGTTCTTCGCCACCAGTGTCCGGGATAACGGAGTCTATCTGCTCAAGTGGAGACAGTCGAGTGACCAGGTGACGACAGACAAAGAACGAGAAACTGGGACGGAGACAACATCTTGATAGAACAGTTACGTTGTACTTAGCCTTGCGATGCGTAACCTTGGTTTGATGCTGGCGAGAGGTCAGTTGATAGCAGAGGAATATCTCTTCAGGCCATATATTAATTGAGTGCGATAGACAGACGGCTTGTATTCCTTGCTGCGTATGTTGTGTGTGTTTGATACGGGAGGGTAATTAAACACACCAGTTAATGACCGCGGTGTCATTACTGAAAGCATTCATTTGTTACTGACGTATTCGAGTTTCCCCTGCGACTGATTTCCATCCTATGAAAATCAACCAATGAATCAATCACGCATATTTATATACCGTCCTGTCCAGCCTCAGCTGTTCAAATGCGCTTTCCAAGTTCATTGATTAATTTAAAAACAAGTCCTAAATACCAATCGTCTTTGTTCGGCAAACAGATTCTTCTTTCGTGTCCTTCACACAATGTGTTGCCACTTGCGGGCGCACGCCTTTGCTCGCTCAGTGACAGTGACGAGGTCTTCTGCGGTGCAGGCCTCATCCAGTAGTCGACAGCAGAGGAGGTGGGCCATCGTCTGCAGTTCCCCACAGTTGCAGTTCAAAGACTGGGTGTCATCAATGTATCCCCACCTCCTCATCGTACTTTTAACACGGCCAACGCCAGTGCGTAGGCGATTCAGAGAACGCCAACAGAGCCATGCTTGGTCAGACCCCGCTGGCAGGGATTCAGCCGCCTCTAATCCCATTTTATTGGAGGCTGGTATATCAGCTATATTGCTGTTCCACATCTGTATTCTAGTGATACTAGGAGACGAGTCGAGCGGTGTCACTGTGTGCATGAAGCTCTTCCGCGACTTCAGTCGGCTAGTAGCTGGCATATGGTTGAACAGTTGGTGTCTGGTATCTGTCGTTAGTCGTGATCGTTCCATGCGGCTGGCAACAGTTCTCCTGATTTGAGGGGGAGCTATGCCGGCCAGCAAGTGTACGCTGTCGACGTTCGCCGGTTTGAGGCAACCTGAGATGATTCGGCAGCAGTCATGTAGAGCAGGGTTCAACTTGCTTGCGTGTGTGGACCTTTCCCATACCGGACAGGCATACTCGGCAGCTGAGTAGCAGAGAGCGAGACAACTAGATCTTAAAGTTGATACCGCGATATGAGGCGAACATACTGAATAACGTATGATTGAACTGCCTGACTGATGATGTCTAACGACCAGACTGATAAGACCGAACAACTCTAGTAGCGATAAGATCTAGCAACTTTTGCAATAAGACCAAGCAACTCTAACAAGAACATCAAATAACTCTGGAATAAAACCAAACAACTCTAGCGACAAGGCAAGATAACTCTAGCTATAAGACCAAACAACTCTAGCAACAAGGCAAGACAACTCTAGCTATAAGAACAACTCTAGCGACAAGACCAAACAACTCTAGCGACAAGGCAAGATAACTCTAGCTATAAGACCAAACAACTCTAGCGACAAGGCAAGACAACTCTAGCTATAAGACCAAACAACTCTAGCAACAAGGCAAGACAACTCTAGCTATAAGAACAACTCTAGCGACAAGACCAAACAACTCTAGCGACAAGGCAAGATAACTCTAGCTATAAGACCAAACAACTCTAGCGACAAGGCAAGACAACTCTAGCTATAAGACCAAACAACTCTAGCGACAAGGCAAGATAACTCTAGCTATAAGACCAAACAACTCTAGCTATAAGACCAAACAACTCTAGCGACAAGGCAAGATAACTCTAGCTATAAGACCAAACAACTCTAGCGACAAGGCAAGACAACTCTAGCTATAAGACCAAACAACTCTAGCGACAAGGCAAGATAACTCTAGCTATAAAACCAAACAACTCTAGCGACAAGGCAAGATAACTCTAGCTATAAGACCAAACAACTCTAGCGACAAGGCAAGACAACTCTATCTATAAGACCAAACAAGTCTAGCAACAAGGCAAGACAACTCTAGCTATAAGACCAAACAACTCTAACTATAAGACCAAACAACTCTAGCAACAAGGCAAGACAACTCTAGCTATAAGAACAACTCTAGCGACAAGACCAAACAAGTCTAGCAACAAGGCAAGACAACTCTAGCTATAAGACCAAACAATGCTAGCGACAAGGCAAGACAACTCTAGCTATAAGACCAAACAACTCTAGCTATAAGGCCAAACAACTCGAACAATAAGGCCAAACAACTCGAACAATAAGGCCAAACAGTAAGTGTAGCGATAACCTTTTTCCAAACAGACCGTCATTTATGACCTTGCAACGTTCAAACGGTTGCAGTGACACACGCGATTACGATGCTTTAAGACTGTACTGTATGACGTCATTGCCCGCTTAGTCATGCTCGTATCCACAACACGACTGGGTTTGGATGACTATAACTTCGGAAGAAATTTAGCAGTATCCTAGATTATCCGGGCTCCATGATGTGGCGCCACCTTTCGCCACTTCGCTACATCCAAGGCGAAAACAGGGAATTTCCACGTTTACGAAACCTGGACGAATGCCCCGAATTTCGGTAACGATTAAAATTGACTCTCAGACTAACTCATCATTAATGAATAACATTTTATAAGTTCATAACGAAGTATTCGAAACAATTTGAAACTTCCATGATATTGATATAATTCATTGTTCACACAATACAACATACAATAGAAGTAAACATCTACATTCTAGACAGCTTCGTCTAGTTATGATCTATAGTTTGTTCGCGGCGTTAAACACATATCGGAACTAGGGCTTTCTCGGTTGCTGCACCAACTCTTGGAATTCATCGCCATTTAGTGTTAGGTCAGTTGGAAACACAATAAGATGTTATCTGAAGACTTAACATTGCTTCCCGTCCTCAGCCAAACTGTTGACAACTTCAACTCTGTACACCGATTATGAGACTGCCGAACCCTTTCGCCTCGACGTATTGTATATTTAAAACGTCGTGTTTGTTTTGTTTACTAGCAAGACAGAAGACAGAGTAAAATTTCCGTGACCGAGTATTAATTATACACACCCATAGCGTCGACATGCATCGACATTCAATAGGTGGTGCTCTCTGACAGTAACAGTCGAAGCATGCGTTTTCAGCCAGACTCTGTTTGCCGAGTTCACGAAGGCGCTAGAATCGGCTATTCGAGACTAGTTTGGCCGACATTCTACCCATTTCCAATATCGCTGAAATATCGCACAGGACGACAAAATGGAATGCTCAGCGATGACAGTAAAATTACTTGATCAGATTGTCGCTTGAAACAGTTGCATTGTCCACACTGATGTGCACTTTACGTTGTCTACGTGTAGCAAGAGAGCCATTGTGGTCAAACGTCCCGTGTTGCAAACTTCCCGGTCGTCATCGGCACGCTGTAATCTAGGCAATATCGTCATATTCTGAAGACAGCGTTATATCGTCGTCGTAGCGTCGTCGTCACGACCCGAGAACTGTGAAGTCATCGTCATCTGCCCGCTGACCCAACATCACGCTCAGGGTGACGACGAGTGTGACTATGGAGACGATGATGAAGAAGAGACGGTCAAGGACCATGGCCATCTTGCGCCAGTCGGAGGCCACGCGAGAAGTGTGGTTCTCGCTCTCGATGTGCGTCCTGGCCGCGGCAAACATATCATGATATTAGTTGCCTAAATTGTAGCGTTGTTGATTATTTGAGCTATGTGATGTATTATGTCTTTTTACTTCAAATTATTGCTACTCTTCGTGGTTCATACGTAATAACTGTCTCACTAACACAGTTTGAAAATGTATGTTTTGCGACCAGCACCAACCAAGTATTATTAACATACAACCTTAAAACTGCAAACATGCGAGCCGTTATACTTGCAAGTGATTTCAACTGTATGAGAGTTCTTAATGTTGAATCCTTTTTATTTCGTAGTGAGATTAATATAATAGTACAACGTTAACACAATCCACGACTTAGTTCTGGCCTTTATCTAGTAAATAAGACCAAGTATACCTGATCTGACGTAAGACTGTCAGTTGATCTTCGAGGGTGGTCTCGACAGAGTTCTGCTTGGTGTAGTCTGCCGTCAAGGAGGCGTCTTGCGCGGAGAAGTCTCCGTAGGCGGGCAGGGAGTTCGGGCGACGAGGCCGACCCATGTCGAACTTGAGCACACCGTTCATCTGACCGTCTTCGTCGTCCTGGCGACAAGGATTAAAGAGCAGCAGTGGTCAAACGTTTCGTATCGAAATATCGACGTTTACACGGTAGCATCGATGTACCGCCATCATTGTTTATTTACCGATCACAGTTCATGAGGGTGTTAACATCGAGCGCGTGGTTTGTGTTACTGTGGCTGATGTGCCACCTGGAGAAGTAGAACACTGGTCGATGTAGTTCTAAGTTACATGTAGGCGGGGGAGGGTGGGGAGGGTGGGGAGCCTGGGTGGGGATGGGGGGGGGGGTCGTGCAGTATCGTACGTCGATGTTTTTAGATCATCCCTTAAATCAACCACCCACTCAAGTGCTGCTTACATGGACCTTATGTTGTAACTTACTTGGACCTTATGTTGTAACTTACTTGGACCTTATGTTGTAACTTATGTTGTAACTTCAGCTTCTGGACTATACACAGTAGACTCCTCTTAACATACACATTTCGGGCCAGAGCAGTTTTATTGTCTTAAGTGGCAGATTCTCTTGAGCGAATTTCCAAAAACAAATGGACCCAGAATGATCTGGCAGTTAACGTAAAACAAATGGACCAAGAATGATGTGGTAGTTAACGTAAAACAAATGGACCAAGAATGATGTGGTAGTTAATGTAAAACAAATGGACCCGGAATAATGTGGTAGTTAACGTAAAACAAATCGACTCAGGGAATATGGAAATATTCCGTCCCAGACACGTTGATTCTACGAACACAGCAGGAATAGGGAAAGATTCCGTCACAGTCACGTTGATTCTACGAACACAGCGGGAATAGGGAAAGATTCCGTCCCAGTCTCGTTGATTCTACGAACACAGCGGGAATAGGGAAATATTCCGTCCCAGACACGTTGATTCTACGAACACAGCAGGAATAGGGAAATATTCCGTCAGAGTCACGTTGATTCTACGAACACAGCGGGAATAGGGAAATATTCCGTCCCAGTCACGTTGATTCTACGAACGCAGCGGGAATAGGGAAAGATTCCGTCCCAGTCACGTTGATTCTACGAACACGGCGGCAATAGGGAACGATTCCATCCCAGTCACGTTGATTCTACGAACACAGCGGAATAGGGAAATATTCCGTCCCAGACACGTTGATTCTACGAACACAGCGGGAATAGGGAAAGATTCCGTCACAGTCACGTTGATTCTACGAACACAGCGGGAATAGGGACAGATTCCGTCCCAGTCTCGTTGATTCTACGAACACAGCGGGAATAGGGACAGATTCCGTCCCAGTCTCGTTGATTCTACGAACACAGTGGCAATAGGGAACGATTCCGTCCCAGTCACGTTGATTCTACGAACACAGCGGGAATAGGGAAAGATTCCGTCCCAGACACGTTGATTCTATGAACACAGCTGGAATAGGGAAAGATTCCGTCCCATACACGTTGATTCTACGAACACAGCGGGAATAGGGAAAGATTCCGTCCCAGACATGTTGATTCTACGAACACAGCGGGAATAGGGAAAGATTCCGTCCCAGACACGTTGATTCTACGAACACAGCGGGAATAGGGAAATATTCCGTCCCAGTCACGTTGATTTTACGAACACAGCGGGAATAGAGAAAGATTCCGTCCCAGACACGTTGATTCTACGAACACAGCGGGAATAGGGAAAGATTCCGTCCCAGACATGTTGATTCTACGAACACAGCGGGAATAGAGAAAGATTCCGTCCCAGACATGTTGATTCTACTGAACGGTTGATGATGTTATCCGTGATTATGTTTAGCGGTGTCCGATGTATTACATCTCAAGCCAAAGGACACGAAAGAATGGCAACAATTTTGTTCAAGCCGAAAGCATGTTGTTGTTGTTGTTGTTGTTGTTGTTGTTGTTGTTGTTGTTGTTGTTGTTGCTGCTACTGTCGTTGTCGTGTGAGTGCGTGCGTCGTGCGTGCGTACGTCCGTGCGTGCATGCAGAGAGACCGTCATACACAGCTACTGAAATAATCACTTGTGTGTTCGAAATGTTTGGTCAACTTTACTACGACTATAGCTTTATGGATCTACGACAAAAGTCCTACGTGACAGTGGTCGGTGCCTCTGCCCATGCACAGCATTCGGCCGAGCCAGTCGATGACGAGTATCCGGGCCCAGCGAGGCACCTGCTTGCCCCCGGACACCTTGTGGTGCACGTGGATGACAAACACGGTCAGCATGCACGACAGCGACACGAGGGCGATGGTCGACGCAAAGTACTGAGCTGGAACACACAACCGAAACAGTCGACAGACAATGAAATGAAAGGGCTTTGCTGAGATATTAATGACAGTGTGTGCACTGTGTGCACGGTGTGTGATGTGTGCACTGTGTGTACTGTGCGCACGGCGTGTACTATGTGCACTGTGTGTACTGTGCGCACGGTGTGTACAGTGTGCTCTGTGTGCACTGTATGTAATGTGCGCACTGTGTGCACTGTTTATGCTGTGTGTGCTGTGTGCACTGTGTGTACTGTGCGCACGGTGTGTACTGTGTGCAGTGTGTGAAATGTGTGTACTGTGCGCACGGTGTGTACTGTGTGTGCTGTGAGTACTGTGTGCACTGTGTGTACTGTGTGCACTCTGTGCACTGTGTGAAATGTGTGTACTGTGAGCACGGTGTGTACTGTGTGTGCTGTGTGCACTGTGTGAAATGTGTGTACTGTGAGCACGGTGTGTGCTGTGTGCACTGTGTGAAATGTGTGTACTGTGCGCACGGTGTGTACTGTGTGTACTGTGTGCACGGTGTGAAATGTGTGTACTGTGTGCACGGTGTGTACTGTGTGTATTGTGTGTGCTGTGTGTACTGTGCACAAGGTGTGTACTGTGTGCAGTATGAACTGTGTGCACTGTGTGCTCTGTGTGCACTGTGTATACTGTGTGTGTGCTGTATGCATTTGCATGCATTGTGTGCACTGTGCGTAGTTGAAACTGGACTGTGGGTGTCATGTCACTGCAATGTTAGTGTCATGTTTATGCCATGTCAGTGTTATCCCTGTGTCGTGTCAGTGACATGTCAGCAATGTCATGTTATTGTCATGTTAGTGTCGTGCCAATAATATGTCAGTGCAACGTGTCATGTCAGTGCCATGCCGGTGCAATGCCAGTGCCGTGTCTTGTCAGTGTCGAGCCAGTACCATGACAGTGTCATGGCAGTGTCATGTCAGTGTCATGTAAGCTACATTGAGCTACAAGCCGACTTGGTCCAGTAGCAATAGGGACATTGCCAAGTATAATTTTTTATCGTACATGTAATGGCAATTATGCTAATGGAATAAATTTAAAACATATCCATTTTCCTTAAGAACGACAATCTGACATAGTGTGAACATATTCGACATAAAAGTAATGTAGCGATGACACGGATAACGCCACAAGAGTGGAGATTACGTAGACACGTGACTGAACGCACCAATGAGCGGCACGGTCTCTGACGTGGCCGGCATGCTCTCGGAGACCATGAGCAGGAAGACACAGAGCGAGAGGAGCACGGTGATGCCGAGCGAGATCTTCTCGCCGCTCTCCGGAGGCAGGTAGAACACGAGCAGTGCCACCATCGTGATGAGGGAACACGGCATCACCAGGTTGAAGATGTAGTAGAGATGTTCCCGCTGCAACGGGCCACAGTTGACCTTTAGTCTTTCTTTCTTTATATAAGGGTAGATACCCCGAACATCGAGGATTAAACTCTAAATGATTGAGGATTGCGTGCGGAGCGAGCACCGAGTCTCAGTGGACTTTTCCGGTCAGTAAGAGGCAACGTTAAAAGTTAAGACTTCAACAATAGAAAAAATGTAACAGAAATGTAAAATAGTTACGAACTGATTAAAAGACAATGATTTATTTGGTGATTAGATGTGGTGCCCCGTCCATCCCTTCAGTGCTTTAAGTTTTATAAATAACAATGTTATCCAATAAGTAGGCCTACTGTGCAGCTAAATGTCACAATGACAAACGATATGCTAAGTGGAAACTCTATTCGTCTCTCTGGAATGGTTGTAAAAGACATTGAAATGATGAAATATAACACAGGCAACGACTAGTCGTTACGAATGCGGATCTCCCAGACGTGATTCGTATTCGTAACCTGCTATCCACTAAAAGGTTCATGATGTAGTTTATTCATTCACTATGACTAACGGTATAGTTTATATATTAAAACCATCCATTTCTGATGATAGAATATTTTGTTGTCACCATCATTTACCATTATCTACCATTATCTACCATCCATTCCCAGGCGTTACTTGAACATGGTTTGTCGAAGTCGATGCGGTAAAATATGTTGTACGTCATTAGTTCTCGTTGTTTGGACAGGAAAGGCATATTCCGGCGGATATGCATATTTAAGGCTCGGTAATTTAAATATGTGGGCCTAGCAAGAAACATATTTGACCGCTGCCCTTTGACCTCCGCCTTTGACCTCCTCCTTTGACCTCCTCCTATGACCTCTTTCTTTGACCTCCTCCTTTAATCTCCCCTTTGACCTCCCCCTTTTACGTCCTCTTTTGACCTCAGCCTTTGACCTCCCATTTGACCTCCTCTTTTGACCTCCCCCTTTGACCTCCTCCTTTGACCTCCCCCTTTGACCTCCCCTTTGACCTCCCCCTTTGATTTTTTTCATCAAGCATTTTTTTAATGGACTTAGTGCGTTTTGAAATCCGCCTCTTCAATTGTTTTATCTGTTACGTATAGTATTTTTGGTTGACGAAGCTCATGCGTCATTTGACAACTGCAGTAATTACAAACATGTTACATTTGTTTACACATAAATATAACTTATTCTCTTGGCTGCTATCAAGATACGTACACGTCGTCTTAAAATAGCATGCTGCTTGAAACGTTGAACATAAATTATAATCTAATTGACGGATCCATCACGTGACTGTTTGCCTAACAACTAGGTTCGTCAAGCTAACAAACATGGCCACCACTGTCAGATATTGCGTTTTGTTTTGTGTAGAATACTGGCCAACACTCCAGAGAAGTCAAGTGGTCAGGATTGCGTGCCCATTAATGGCCCAATCACTTGTCTTTCCAAAAAACAAACAGGATAGTTTTCCCTGCTAGAATAGTATGTGGGAAAGTTCGATCTGGCAGATGTAGGCCGCCCTAGTAATGGAATAGGCCTATATTATTAGTAAACATCGTTGCTACGGCGAAGTTTGACGGAGGTCACACTCATAATTAATATAGTCATGTCAGACTCTGGATCCGTCGATCATGTGCTTTCACTGCGGAGGTAGACTAACGTTACTCGAACTGGGGCGATTTCACTTCGTCCAACTGAACGCTTGGATAAGAAACGTTGCCAAACAATATGACAAAAAACAAATTGCGGTGTTAATAATTGAATTAGTTGAGTTTTTTTTCAAGTGTTGTCCCCAACAATTAGTGTTGAGAAGTACACTGCCTACCTGCATGCTCATGTAGAAGGTGATGTCAGGGAACGGCTCCTCGCAGCAAGGATAGTAGCGGACATTGCGTCGTACGGGCAGTCCGAGCAGGTTCCACTCGCCGTTGTTGGCGAACACACTCGTGTCGCCTGAGCTGCTGCTTTGGGCAGAGAAAACGATCTCAATCACCGTCAGCATCACGCCGTCCGGACCGGGGTCGTTATCACACGTGTCAACATTAACGCTTTTGGGCGGGAAATACCGCTTTGTCCCCTTTTACCTGCTTTCCCGTTTTTTTAACGAAATGTCCCGCTTTTTGTAATTTTCAAAAACAAACCAAATTCACGCTAAAATCGACCAGTTATATTTGTTGCACACGATTTCACATGTTCGCGCGCATGTGTTCCCTCAAAATGGCGACCCGTAAAACAACACGTTAAAAAACGACGAAAAAAAACCAAAGAACTGAATAAAATTGAGTACAAGAAATTTTACACCTATGTTAGGCCTTATTATCATTAAAAGTTGAGCATTTCATAACTAGTAGCGCAGATAATCGTTGCTTTTCAAACTGACAAGGAGAGATGGCAAGCGATCTTCAAGGTGTGTGTTTTGCCCGAGACCGGCAGCCACAGTGATATGGTTCTAGGCACCTCTAAGAGTTACTCAAACATAGCAATTTTGTAACTACAATTAAGAATGCAAAGTCAGTGGTTTAGTAGGAAAACCTTGTTGAAGACACAACATCTTAACTTCACGGGCCACGTCATACTTTTATATTGCGTCACGAGTGTGTTATTGTGGCAATATTCGCTCGCCAAATGAAATATAATATTTTGTAAACACCTATTACTGTACTTGCCAATAGGATATGGCCATCCTGTTTGCGTCCAGACTCAATGTATGTAAAAATGTTGGCATTTGTTTACTAAACTAGTCCTCTTTCTAGCAAAATAACACGTTTGTTTGAGACTTTGCGTTGATTCTGTGTATGCCGGCCCCCCTTAGTACGTCACGCGTAGTTTACGTTACCCCGATGTGGTTAATTGAAACACATTTGGGCGGTCACGATATTACAATAGCTGTACTTTATATTATATAACAAAATAGCTAAACTTTATGTTATATGACATAATAGCTATAGCTTATGTTATTTAACATGACATTACGATAACAAACAATCATAATTTGTGTCTTTAATAACATCACTGAGCTCAAAACGTTTCAAAGAATTCTCACTGCGTTATGAAGAAACTGACACGCCGCCTAGTGAGGACGAATTGAACAAGGGCCAAGTAAACAAAAGAGGTGCTGAACGTTGAGGAACAATGAGTTGAAAGAGACCTGTAGTTGGACAAGTCCAGCTGGTCTCCGCTGTAGGTCCACGAGGCAAACTTTAGCGGACAAGTCTGACGGTCAAACGGGAAGTACTTCATGTCGATCTTGCACGAAAACGTCAGCTTGGCGGGGTGGTAGAGGGAGACCTCTCCCCGCGCGTCCAGGACGGAGTGTGTTTTCGAGTAGTCCGTCGTCTCTCCACTGGTGCTGCTGACAGATAGTGTCCGTGAGTACGAACTACGCTGTGTTCGGACACAATGTTAAATGTCGTATTCGGGCAGAATGCCAAATTCCGTAATAGCGCAGATTAAAAGTAATTCAAATATAATTGCATCATGCACGTAACGTGTCAATGTCTACATGCTGCCAGAGTATCATATACCTGTCGAACAGCGTGACGTCTGGAATCCAAATCCGTTGTGACGACACGACAATCTGCTCCTTGCCTCGGTACAGTGACGCGTTCCACCGGAGACGACAGTCATTCCATTTCTACAAATAAAATAACATGTCTGGTATTCCACCTAGTCACGTGTCATAATAACTGACGTAGCATATGTCACCAGGGAGGTGCCAGTCGACAGTTAAGGGTGTGGTAAAGCAGCAGCCAGTACGTTGTATCGATTGTGACCTGGTTACAGGGAATACACAACACTTCATATTAGTTAACTGACTCGGAGCTAGCTGGGTCTTACGTATTATCCACAATACGTAAGATTTATTTTCCTATCGCTTAGTACATTTAAGTTTTAAATGTTATACTTCGTGTTTTAAACTGCTGTATCTGTCTACCACCACAACGTACTGTTGTAGTCTACCACCACAACGTACTGTTGTAGTCTACCACCACAACGTACTGTTGTAGTCTACCACCACAACGTACTGTTGTAGTCTGTCTACCACCACAACGTACTGTTGTAGTCTGTCTACCACCACAACGTACTGTTGTAGTCTGTCTACCACCACAACGTACTGTTGTAGTCTGTCTACCACCACAACGTACTGTTGTAGTCTACCACCACAACGTACTGTTGTAGTCTGTCTACCACCACAACGTACGGTTGTAGTCTGTCTACCACCACAACGTACTGTTGTAGTCTGTCTACCACCACAACGTACTGTTGTAGTCTACCACCACAACGTACTGTTGTAGTCTACCACCACAACGTACTGTTGTAGTCTGTCTACCACCACAACGTACTGTTGTAGTCTGTCTACCACCACAACGTACTGTTGTAGTCTGTCTACCACCACAACGTACTGTTGTAGTCTACCACCACAACGTACTGTTGTAGTCTGTCTACCACCACAACGTACTGTTGTAGTCTGTCTACCATCACAACGTACTGTTGTAGTCTGTCTACCACCACAACGTACTGTTGTAGTCTGTCTACCACCACAACGTACTGTTGTAGTCTGTCTACCACCACAACGTACTGTTGTAGTCTGTCTACCACCACAACGTACTGTTGTAGTCTGTCTACCACCACAACGTACTGTTGTAGTCTACCACCACAACGTACTGTTGTAGTCTACCACCACAACGTACTGTTGTAGTCTGTCTACCACCACAACGTACTGTTGTAGTCTGTCTACCACCACAACGTACTGTTGTAGTCTGTCTACCACCACAACGTACTGTTGTAGTCTACCACCACAACGTACTGTTGTAGTCTGTCTACCACCACAACGTACTGTTGTAGTCTGTCTACCACCACAACGTACTGTTGTAGTCTGTCTACCACCACAACGTACTGTTGTAGTCTGTCTACCACCACAACGTACGGTTGTAGTCTGTCTACCACCACAACGTACTGTTGTAGTCTGTCTACCACCACAAAGTACTGTTGTAGTCTGTCTACCACCACAAAGTACTGTTGTAGTCTGTCTACCACCACAACGTACTGTTGTAGTCTGTCTACCACCACAACGTACTGTTGTAGTCTGTCTACCACCACCACGTACTGTTGTAGTATGTCTACCACCACAACGTACTGTTGTAGTCTGTCTACCACCACAACGTACTGTTGTAGTCTGTCTACCACCACAAATACAAAACTGTTGACAGATCAATGAATCATCCGATGAAAAACGTTATATTTCACCTCCAAAGGTATATATATATATATATATATATATATATATATATATATATATATATATATATATATATATATATATATCCATCAAGAATTTTGCCAGTCTGTCGTTCATCGTGACATGAAGTTTCACTGTTGAGTTGAGATGTCGATATATGTGTGTGTGTGTGTGTGCGTGCGTGCGTGAGTGCGTGCGTGCGTGCGTGCGTGCGTGCGTGCGTGCGTGCGTGCGTGCGTGCGTGCGTGCGTGCGTGCGTGCGTGCGTGCGTAGTAAAACTGGCATATTTCCTTTCATAGAATAAATAAAATGACGTCGCTTGTTTCTTTCTGTTAAAACTCCATCCTCAACTGATTTAGCCTGTCGCAAATCCGGTTCGTTGATGATCAAATATATAGTGTGTGAATAGTTTAAGGAACATCCCAGTTGATTTAATTCAAAAGTGCGTATTTTATCAAATCACCCACTTTGACTTATGTCGTTAGATCTGTTAAAGCTCAGCAGAATAGTGGCTATCCAAAATAGTAAACACTGTGCGGGTCTTCCATCCTTCCTCTCGCTGATCACGTGACGACATTTCAACAAGGGCGATATTCGTGAGTCTTCAGCATTTCCATTTTTACTTCACATAACGGTTGACCAATGTGGTTTAAGTTGTCTTTTTATATCTGTTTCGCCAGCATGGTAAACTAATGGTGACTAAGTTTGTCCCCCCTTGTCCTCCCTTGTCCCCCCCTTGTCCTCCCCATTGTCCTCCCTTGTCCTCCCCCTTGTCCTCCCCCTTTGCGATATCCTAGATACGCCATTGCCATTCAACATTGTGCACAACGAATATCACAGATCGGGATCCGGTGTACAAGTATGTATGGACATCTCAACTCAGCAGTGACACTTCAGTTACTGTGTCTCGATGAATGAGAGGCTGGCAAACATCTTGATGGAGAAAGCAGATGAATATTGCGGGAGAAACGCAACAACAAACATCTTGATGGAGAAAGCAGATGAATATTGCGGGAGAAACGCAACAACAAACATCTTGATGGAGAAAGCAGATGAATATTGCGGGAGAAACGCAACAACAAACATCTTGATGGAGAAAGCAGATGACTATTGCGGGAGAAACGCAACAACAAACATCTTGATGGAGAAAGCAGATGACTATTGCGGGAGAAACGCAACAACAAACATCTTGATGGAGAAAGCAGATGACTATTGCGGGAGAAACGCAACAACAAACATCTTGATGGAGAAAGCAGATGACTATTGCGGGAGAAACGCAACAACAAACATCTTGATGGAGAAAGCAGATGACTATTGCGGGAGAAACGCAACAACAAACATCTTGATGGAGAAAGCAGATGAATATTGCGGGAGAAACGCAACAACAAACATCTTGATGGAGAAAGCAGATGAATATTGCGGGAGAAACGCAACAACAAACATCTTGATGGAGAAAGCAGATGAATATTGCGGGAGAAACGCAACAACAAACCTTGTGGATTGGCAACGTCATTAGACGGACCACAGAGGATTCAAGTCAGACTGACACAGCACTGACGGGATGGGAGATCGATCTGCTCATGGACGGTCCATATGGAAGGTCCATCACGACCATAGCACTCTGAATGGACCGGATAAAATACGACTGACTTCCTCTCTCTGACAAGCACTTCTTGAAAACAACGAGTACAACACAAGCACCAACGTGTGCTTGTGTTGTCGCCTTGTGCTTGTGTACCCGCTGACCCTTTGGAAACGATGTATACTAGTTAGCTGAGCTAGTCATCTAATGGCAGCAGGGAATAAAATAACAACACCTGAAATGTCTTGGTGATTTCTAAAAAATATCAGGAGTTTCTATGGATACCACATTTATTTAACGCGAACGTAGATAATACGTGCATTTATAAATAATTAATTGGTACGAATCATAAATACTATCCATAGTAAAGCTAGTCTGAACATCGAATAAAGATAATATATGGGTGGTGGTTTATGTCGGAAGATGACCCCAATTGTGCAAATGGAAGTGGTAGATACATAATTCAACGAGTAACTAAAACGAGTTCTCGTTGGTTCATAATTCGACGCGTGACGAAGACCGCTTTTATGGTCCACATACACGACGCTCTCGCAAGACATGCTCTGGACGTGGTGAAACACATGGGCTAACTGTAGATGAAGATATACGTCATCTGCTATGCAAGTATGTAACATATGGGCTTATATTCAATCAATAACAAGCTTACATACATATATTCACAAGCGTACTTACACATATTAACACACGCACGCACGCACAAACACACACGCACGCACGCACGCACGCACGCACGCACGCACGCACGCACGCACGCACGCACGCACGCACACACACACACACACACACACACACACACATTACACAGACATACATCAACACATTGAGATAGATTGACACGAACGTACATACGCACGCACACACATGCGTACGCACGTACACGTGCATGACTGCATATATGTGTTTATGATGTGTACCTACCAAGCGAAACCACACGTTCACCTTCACAATCTGTCTTGGTTCGTCCTATAAAAAAGCAAAGCAGCAGTCTGTATTGCACACAGTAATAATTAACCAAAAGTATGCTGCATTGCATGTTTTATTGAACGACAAGTGAACTTGACCTGATATAATTCATGTGACATAAAATTTACAGTAATTTGTCTTTACGACATATCACTCAACGTTTGTTCCAGGAGTGTTGTTATACGTTACGTTTGTTCCAGGAGTGTTGTTACACGTTAGTTGGTCTATTTCTCGTCGTTTGTGATATTGGTCAGAGACTTAATCCCCAGCCGCAGCATGGCGGGTATTGTTGGTGCAATTGATCGAAGGACGATGTCAATTTATATGTTTGTTATTTTACCTTGTCTACCGAAACTCGTGGACAACAAAGAGCACTTATCCTAGCAAATTAGCATAACACATTACTGAACCTATCGTGCTCGCCAAACGTAAACATTAATCTTGTGTCTCTGTTGTTTGTATTCGATGGACATTATAGTGTATCTCTAGTAATGTCTATAAATGCTTTTCTGAAACAGATAGCTGCATTGTTGCACGTACTACATCCAGAATGCCCCTCAAGGACAAGTCGACCTTGACCAGGACTTTTTCATTGCACTGCGGGATCAGGTCTGGCACGTAGCCCCGGAACAGGCGCTTCACCAGGTCGCTGGTCGAACCATTGCTTCGGTGACGCGCTCCAACACCTGCAGATACACGAACACAGTAACAACAATCGGTGCCAACACCTGCAGATACACGAACACAGTAACAACAATCGGTGCCAACACCTGCAGATACACGAACACAGTAACAACAATCGGTGCCAACACCTGCAGATACACGAACACAGTAACAACAATCGGTGCCAACACCTGCAGATACACGAACACAGTAACAACAATCGGTGCCGACACCTGCAGATACACGAACACAGTAACAACAATCGGTGCCAACACCTGCAGATACACGAACACAGTAACAACAATCGGTGCCAACAACTGCAGATACACGAACACAGTAACAACAATCGGTGCCAACAACTGCAGATACACGAACACAGTAACAACAATCGGTGCCAACACCTGCAGATACACGAACACAGTAACAACAATCGGTGCCAACAACTGCAGATACACGAACACAGTAACAACAATCGGTGCCAACACCTGCAGATACACGAACACAGTAACAACAATCGGTGCCAACAACTGCAGATACACGAACACAGTAACAACAATCGGTGCCAACACCTGCAGATACACGAACACAGTAACAACAATCGGTGCCAACACCTGCAGATACACGAAAGCAATAACAACAATTGTTACCAACAGCTGCAGACACACGAACATAATAACAATATTTGATGCCAGCAGCTACAGTAACACAACATATCGACACCAACAGCAGTAGAGACAGAAATAATCTGGGAACCGTCGATACAAATCGCAGCTGAATGACACGAACATATTAACAACCACAGACAAAGGGTCACGGCAGAGGGACATGGACACATTGATAATGAAATACACCTTCAGAAGGTTACGAACGAATTGAGAACCATCGACACAAACAGAAACAGAATAACACGAACATATTGAGACCCAAACACACCAACAACAGCAGAGGGACACGAACAGAGGGACACGAACACATTAAGAGCCATCGTCACAACAGAAACAGACAATTTGTTTAATTTTGTGTGTAGACACCGACACCAACATTATGCTTAGATTATCGTAGTACATCAATTATTCTTGAATCATTGTACAATAATATATATATATATATATATATATATATATATATATATATATATATATATACATATATACATATACATATATATATATATATATATATATATATATATATATATATATATATGTATATATATATATATATATATATATATATATATATATATATATATATATATACATACATACATACATACATACATACATATATATATATATATATATATATATATATATATATACATATATATATATATATATATATATATATATATATATATATATATATATATATATATATATATATATATATATATATATATATATATATATATATATATATATATACATATGTATTAACTATATTGATCTCGGAGTGTTATTTATACAATTACTTGTCTTGAAACATGCATTTGCCATTTGGTGACTGCAATATGCATACCAGCACATTCAACGTTTAATAATTAATTCTTCCTTTGTGCATTATGGTTCCTGGTCTCCCCGGTAAGTGCGCCACTTGTGCGTTTTGGTGGAACCTTTTGGTTCCTGACTGTACGGCGTCTCTACTACTCGATTAACAATGTATCTTAATCTTAGCGTGGAACTCATTTTTTTAGTTTAAATTCGAACTGGTCAGAGCGATGTTGACAGAATGAACCTATTTTTGTTCAAATTTTTATTGTCGGTTTTGCTAAAGTCTAAACAGACTGGTGAGGACCGTTACATTGTGAATTTGAGTGCCATGGCGTGCCATGTAAAGAGTATATATTTGTATCACGCATGTCGTCGCTGTAGCGTGATGTACGTGCGTGTCACAACGACTCGGTTATTGATCGACGCTGATAAAAGGCTTCCGTCAGCTGTTGCACGTTTTCCCCTCCAAACAGCGTTATGAGTGTCCGTTTTCCCCTCCAAACAGCGTTATGAGTGTCCGTTGACAATAAAGCATTTTCAGTGCGTCGTATCGACGGTGGTAATTTGTAAAATGGTTTGATTACACGGTTCCTAAACCTTGCACAATGGAGTGAAACAGGTGTTTCTCTGATGTGTGAACAAAACACATGAAACGAATCCACGTCAAGGACGGAGGCATATCCTAGATATTTCATTGGGATGGGGTCCAATATGTGATCACGCAGTTTTGGGAAGACGCCCTGTCCAGCGCACAGCTTCCACCATTGAGGGTTTTCACCCACTCCTAAATAGGCCGATGACCCAGAACACTGCTCAGTGACCGTGGACTTTTATATCGTTCAGTCTGGTACCGCATGCAGCCAAGAAAGCTGGAATTACGATCCTCATACATCACCACAACAGACACAATATGTCTTTCACCATATCCTGGTACATGTCGAAATGTTAATAGGATTATGGTGGCAAACTCTTGACAAACTACACCGGTGGTTTTTGCCTTCGTTGACGGACAAGTTTGATACTATAAAATCGACATAGTCAGAGTAAGACAGCTAATGACAGACGGGTTGTTACTGCACATTCCAGATATGTGCAGTTAAACTATGCCTAGAATTGTAGGGCTGAAATGCAACGCATTGTATCATCGACATACATGATATTACACAAGCACTACATGGACACCGCTATAGCGGTAACGTTTAAACACATGCTTTAAAAATGCATATAACATCACAACCTTTAGAATGACCAAAGGGTATTTATGTATTATTAACTTCGTGGCCATGGTTTTAGCAACTAAACTGTTTCCAAAACTGAGAGACCTTAGTTATGAATGTGGTTTAACAACCCTAGAGACAAGGAGGTTAAGAGGAGATCAAATTGAAGTTTTTTAGGATATTGAAAATACTGACAGAAATATGTTTTTTTTCACATGACACGAAGTAAAATTACTGAGGGATCAGAATAGATTGGATACCAGAAATTACTGATTCTCACTGAGGACATACAATAAATGACTGGAATGAATTGGTCGGGAAACATTGTGTCGTCTGACCAATTGGACACGTTGTTTCTTGTTGCTTTCAAGAAACGACGCGTCCAATTTTTTGAGCGACATTGTGTCGCCCAAACAATTGGACACGTTGTTTCTTGTTGCTTTCAAGAAAAGATGCGTCCAATTGGTTGAGCGATACTGTGTCACCCGATCAATTGGACACGTCGTTTCTTGTTGCTTTCAAGAAACGATGCGTCCCATTGGTTGAGCGATACTCGTGTGAACGGGCCTTGATACAGAGAAGTCAAACGGTCACGGAAATAACTGACTCCTGTGTCGACGAGTGAACAAAAGCGACTAATTTACAGAGTCGAAGTCCAATAAGGTTATGCGAATAATAGCGCTGATCGAAATACGATAGGCATCAATCAGGTTGTGTTTCATGGCTCGTTCCATGAACGCTTAATGACTCGTGTTTTGGCTTTGTCATTACTGACGCCGGGTAACTGATGTTGGTTTCCGTGGCGTGTGTGAGAATATCAACCATCTGTATTCCAAGTATCCTCTCTTAATAATGTAAGTAAACAGTCGTAGATTGTACGTCAGATTTTGGAAAGCGTCAAGGTTATCAACATCACGTGACGTCTACGGCGGATGTTATCTTTTCCCACAATTCATAGGGGAACAGCAGTGCTCATTGTATGAGACACTCGTCAATTGCCGCGCCACCATGACACGTTCACGTGTAAACACGGCTCAGAAGGCATCTCATAGAAAGAAGTTGCTAAGGATTGTGTGTGGAATCACACCCGGTTGTTTAAGAGAACACTGTCGTGACATGTTAAGGTGAAAAAATAACACCCGGTTGTTTAAGAGAACATTGTCGGGACACGTTAAGGTGAACATATAACACCAGGTTGTTTAAGAGAACACTGTCGTGACACGTTAAGGTGAACAAATAACACCCGGTTGTTTAAGAGAACATTGTCGTGACACGTTAAGATGAACAAATAACACCCGGTTGTTTAAGAGAACACTGTCGTGACACGTTAAGGTGAACAAATAACACCCGGTTGTTTAAGAGAACACTGTCGTGACACGTTAAGGTGAACATATAACACCCGGTTGTTTAAGAGAACACTGTCGTGACACGTTAAGGTGAACAAATAACACCCGGTTGTTTAAGAGAACACTGTCGTGACACGTTAAGGTGAACAAATAACACCCGGTTGTTTAAGAGAACACTGTCGTGACACGTTAAGGTGAACACATAACACCCGGTTGTTTAAGAGAACACTGTCGTGACACGTTAAGGTGAACAAATAACACCCGGTTGTTTAAGAGAACACTGTCGTGACACGTTAAGGTGAACAAATAACACCCGGTTGTTTAAGAGAACACTGTCGTGACACGTTAAGGTGAACAAATAACACCCGGTTGTTTAAGAGAACACTGTCGTGACACGTTAAGGTGAACAAATAACACCCGGTTGTTTAAGAGAACACTGTCGTGACACGTTAAGGTGAACAAATAACACCCGGTTGTTTAAGAGAACACTGTCGTGACACGTTAAGGTGAACAAATAACACTCGGTTGTTTAAGAGAACACTGTCGTGACACGTTAAGGTGAACAAATAACACCCGGTTGTTTAAGAGAACACTGTCGTGACACGTTAAGGTGAACAAATAACACCCGATTGTTTAAGAGAACATTGTCGTGACACGTTAAGGTGAACAAATCCATGAAAAACATTTAAATGATTTTACGGTGGTATTTGTGACGTATACAACATTTTCGTTTTACCAGAAATCTTGGGTTCTGGTAATTTATCCTACCTACTAAAACAAAGGTAAACAAAAGACACCTAACACATCTAGCACTAGACATAAAACATAATTTCTAGGACCCGGTGTCTCTGTTTGAACGTAATTGCATGAATGAGGCTGTTAATTATTGTAAGTTGACAGAGACTCACAGTTACACGTTTTGTTACTATCAGTCGGAGAAAATTACAAGAAAACTATTATTTCGGAATGAATATATTTGTTCCCAAGTTATATAATTAAAACGGACAAACATAATACGTTACACCAGCAGCTAAATAAATATGCGAAAGGAACTAGTGGATAGGGCCTAAACACGTGGGCATTAGTTGCCTACACCATTCCGATCACACCAGTTTACTTCAACATATCTCATTACACCCTACTGCATTCTATTCCATTCCATCCTACCATTCCATCATTCCAACGCACTCTCACATTATTCTGTGTTAACGTACACTGGCTTACTTACATATGTTTACGTGCCGCAGACTTACGAGCGCCTGCTGGCGCATTGGCGCTACTAGGCTAGCGGTGATACATCTTTACTTGTAAATAGTGCACTCGGTGCGGGTAGTGGAGAACAGCCTTCACCTTTCACACTGCCAACCTTTACAACGGACGGACAGCTGACATGTTTACGATACAATTGATACTTCGGCAATTACTTCAGGTGAATTAGATCCGATGTCCGTACAATTAATCGTGCTCAATTAGTTAGACTTGCGACGGTTCCAGCTGATGTTGGATGTAATAAAACTGTCGTAGGTCGTTTCCCACTCTCGCCCACTTCCCACTGTCTCTCTCTCTCTTTCTCTCTCTCTCTCTCTCTCTCTCTATATATATATATATATATATATATATATATATATATATATATATATATATATATCTCTCTCTCTTTCTCTCTTTCTCTCTCTCTTTCTCTCTCTCTCTCTCTATCTCTCTCTCTCTCCCTCTCTCTCTCTCTCTCTCCCTCTCTCTCTCTCTCTCTCTCTCTCTCTCTCCCTCTCTCTATCTCTCTCTCTCTCTGTCTCTCTCTCTCTCCCTCTATCTCTCTCTCCCTCTCTCTCTCTCTCTCTCTCTCTCTCTTTCTCTCCCCCTCTCTCTCTCTCTCTCTGTCTCTCTCTCTCTCTCTGTCTCCCTCCCTCCCTCCTCTCTCTCTCTCTCTCTCTCTCTCCCTCTCTCTCTCCCCCTCTCTCTGTCTCTCTCTCTCTCTCTCTGTCTCTCTCTCTCTCCCTCCCTCCCTCCCTCCCTCCCTCCCCCTCTCTCTCTCTCTCTCTCTCTCTCTCTCTCTCTCTCTCTTTCCCCCCCTCCCACCATCCGTCCCACCATCCTCCCACCCTCCATCCCTCTGTGCCCTCTCTCTCCCCCAGAGTAACCAGCACCTATGACAGGAGGTCATTAGTGTAATGGTCGTTCATTCTCCAATACCTGCCATTATCTCTCTGTTGCATTTACTAGTCACCGCGCATCGACTCGATCAACAATGTCCCGTCCGATTAAGTTTTCGCCAGGGGATTCGAATAAGAGCGAACAATTGCGCCATGGCAGCAGAAAAACCGGTCGATGGGGAAATGTTCTCGTTTAGTTTATATATATATACACAGTCTGCTGTTATCTAAAGTAAAATCAATCGTTAGAATATTTTATCAAAGCCAGCGGTTAAAGCGACATTGTGTCATTGTGCTAGGCATCATCTCAACTGTCAAACATAACAATCAACTCGGATGTCGATGCAGTGTCATCAATGCTTTCAACGCCGCGTCATCACGGATATCAACGCCGTGTCAGCAAGGCTATCCACGCCGTGTCATCAAGGCTATCAACGCCGTGTCATCAAGGCTATCAACGCCGTGTCACCAAGGCTGTCAACGCCGTGTCACGACTATTGGTACCATATCAACATCGCCGTCAACACCGCCGTCAACACCGCCGTCAACATCGCCGTCAACACCGCCGTCAACACCACCGTCAACACCACCGTCAACACCACCGTCAACACCACCGTCAACACCACCGTCAACACCACCGTCGACACCACCGTCAACACCACCGTCGACACCACCGTCAACACCACCGTCGACACCACCGTCGACACCACCGTCAACACCACCGTCGACACCACCGTCGACACCACCGTCGACACCACCGTCGACACCACCGTCAACACGGAAAGAAAGAACAGAAAGAGTGGCTCGACAATATCTGTATAGCAGGAGTCAGACCACAGTTGAGAATTGCATTGGTGGCCATGTTAACGTTTTGTCTGACAAAAATAGCCATGTATTCATGCGCCCACGTGGCCCATAGCAGAAAAATTCCCATAAATCCCTCCACCTGTTAAACTCTAAAAAAAATGCACCATTTCACAGCCAATAGATTCTACAAATAAACCTGTGAATATGCCTGCTCAATTGCACTTATGTCACATCATATGAATTCTTTAAATTCACATATCGCAATTTATTACGTCCTACATTCGTGTGAAACAATAACCAGGAAGGTCAACTGTGGTCTTACCCCAAATAAGGAATTTGTTGTTTGAGAAAGTGTCAAATTTTATATCAAGTTGCGGCGCAGTGTATATGTAGACACATTATGGAATACTCCTGCTTGTCAAGTCATTATTATTTGTTTGACAGCCAAGTCTAAACAATGCTTTGCCCGTATTATTAGCTGAAAACCAGTCACATAATTTAATTATAGGTCTATTTTGACACTTGATAAATCATAGATCATGTATACTAGATTGACATAGCACTGCGAACCAATGAAGCCTGCTTACTGTCCCTTTGAATATACTAATGAGTTTATTTTTAAATCAGTATTCATATAATTGCTTGATTTTAAACCAAACACGGCATAACTTTGTAAGAAAATTGAAAATGTTTCACATTTAACAGGATTTAGGGTAAATTCCAATGTGTCAGGTTTGTCAAATTTTATTGTTTATGTGACTGCTTTCATACTTCTAGTTGATAAGATACAAGGCGAACGGCTTGATTTCAATACGCCACCATAAAAGGGTATCACATGACCAGATGCCAGTCGCGGCCAGATTTGAAAATGCTGATCTACGCAGTGCTTCCAGTGGGTGTGACACAACCAAAATACAACTATTCTGTCCAAATTTGTTACACAATGTTGCTAACGCACTGGGCCACAAGACAAATATCACCAATGACCGCTCTAGTCAAAAATGGCTACCTGTTCCGTCACATACTTGTGTTATACCCCCTAATTTTCGCAAACTTTCCATTTTGGCATCCGATTTGTACCATGATGTTCGTGATTGCTACTGCTGTCTGCCTTTTCCAAGCAAACTGTTCACTTTTCCTATCAACCTGTGCCTATGGGAATGATTATATCTTTTGTTAACCACTTCAAAGTTATGGTTAGCTAGGGATGGGGTTAGCTAGAGATGGGGTTAGCCAGGGATGTGGTTAGTTAGAGATGGGGTTAGCTACGGTTAGGGTTGCAAAGTACTGCACACAATATGAAATTGGTATTGATATGTGGTGAATAGACATTTTGGAAAGGCAACAGTTATTGTTGATATTAAAAATTGCTTATTGTAGACTTTTAGCTTACCACAAGCTCTATAATGCTATTTTAGCATATGAAAAATAAACAGATTGTGTTTATTAGCAATGAAATATCATATTAAACATCAACTTGCGCAATATATCAACTCGTGCACATCAAACGTTATAGCACAAAACTAAAATGTACATTTATTTGACATGTTTTATATTTAATAGATCGGTTATAGGACACCTCCTAAGGGAGACTGTTAAACAGTTTAAATAGTAACCAGTTTAACCAGTAATGATATTGTTCACTAGATGGAATCAATAACATATATATAATAATATAATATTATCCAGTCTGACACCGACAATTGTCTAAGTCAAACACACACAACATGGGACAGGTTAGCAACCGTTTTTATTTATTTATTTATTTTCAAAAATATGAGTCCTAATTATATTATCAGAATTGCAAATTATAAAAATTATAAGAAATTTGTTATAACAAACTAATAATTTCATCCAAATTACGTGTAATATCCACAACTAAGCTAATAACAACGACCAAAACATAAGCATATCAACTTTTATAACCGTGTTTGTGACCCCGACTTCCGTCTATTTGGAGTCAGACCACAGTTGAGAATTGCATTGGTGGCCATGTTAACGTTTTGTCTGATTATAAGAAAACGTGAAAAGAAAACGTGACCACTAAAAATTCTGAAACTTTTTCACAGCAACTGCCATCATCTCATTGACATGCTGACCAAGTTTTATCAAAATCACATACCTCCAGCTCTTTTAAAACGCCCCGACGTGCGATGCCCATCAATTTTGACAAAAATAGCCATGTATTCATGCGCCCACGTGGCCCATAGCAGAAAAAATTCCCATAAATCCCTCCACCTGTTAAACTCTCAAAAAAAATGCACCATTTCACAGCCAATAGCTTCTACAAACAAACCTGTGAATATGCCTGCTCAATTGCACTTATGTCACATCATATGAATTCT
Organism: Lamellibrachia columna; assembly: GCA_963662155.1. Taxonomy (NCBI): domain Eukaryota; kingdom Metazoa; phylum Annelida; class Polychaeta; order Sabellida; family Siboglinidae; genus Lamellibrachia; species Lamellibrachia columna. Next base: position 47,439,379 of record OY759273.1, on the reverse strand, counting down.
TTAAATTCACATATCGCAATTTAATACGCCATACATTAGTGTGAAACAATAAACAGGAAGGTCAACTGTAGTCTAACCCCAGCAGGGAACAAGGAGGAAGAGCGCAAGGAGGAAGAGCGCAAGGAGGAAGAACGCAAGGAGGAAGAGCGCATGGAGGAAGAGCGCAAGGAGGAAGAGCGCAAGGAGGAAGAGCGCAAAGAGGAAGAGCGCAAGGAGGAAGAGCGCAAGGAGGAAGAGCGCAAAGAGGAAGAGCGCAAGGAGGAAGAGCGCAAGGAGGAAGAACGCAAGGAGGAAGAGCGCATGGAGGAAGAGCGCAAGGAGGAAGAGCGCAAGGAGGAAGAGCGCAAAGAGGAAGAGCGCAAGGAGGAAGAGCGCAAGGAGGAAGAGCGCAAGGGGAACAGCGCAAGGAGGAACAGCGCAAGGAGGAACAGCGCAAGGAGGAAGATCGCAAGGAGGAAGATCGCAAGGAGGAAGAGCGCATCTACGTCGCCGTCGTCGTAAATCGATAAAGACAAGTTCCTATGATTATGACATCTGGGCTCCATCTGGCACTGTTTGCATTGCCGAGAACCAGAATCAGGTTTCTTGATTACGAAGTTAATATCAACAGTTTACTCAAGGTCACATCGACTTCGACTTCAATTTGTTATATAAACACAGCGACAGGTGCAACATGTGGCCAAAGTATATATAGTCTTTGATGTGGATTCGGGTTGATTGGCAGGGACTGCGGTTACCGCTGCCGAGTACACAGCCGCCCACCCGAGCTCGTAAGAAACTGGTTGGAACATTCAAACCGGCAGTAAACCGGACTTGACGTTCATGTGGACCCGTCATGGCATAATATATTAAGATGTCATTTATGTATATTTGCATATTTCACATTTCAAAATTGTCCACCCGTTCGTTCGTCAGTTCTATCCGCCCGCCCGCCCGCCCGCCCGCCCGCCCGCCCGCCCGCCCGCCCGCCCGCCCGCCCGCCCGCCCGCCCGCGTATAACTTGAAAAGTCTTTCAAACTATGAGTCACTATCTTGTCTATAACTAAATCAGGGATATTGTTTATAACATGTGGCAAGTTGTATTTAAGAATTTTTTTGCAAATTCATGTTTAGTTCTGTAAGTATGTAGTTCAGTTGTTCTCCTAGTATTATAGTTGTGAATGTATGTATTTGGGGTTATTTGCCAGTTAAAAAAGTAGACAGGTAGATTTTGATGTCTATATTTGTAATAAAATTTAAGTTCTTGTAGTTTTAGTAAGTCTTCTACTTTTAGTGTGTTGAGTTTTTTAAAAAGTGGTTCTGTGTGTGAATTGTATTTGCTTAATGTTATAATTCGTACTGCTTTCTTTTGTATTTTCACTAATCTGTTTCTTTGATATCCCCATGTCGTAATACAGTAATTAATATGAGGTAATATCAATGCATTGTATAACATAATTTTTATTTCTAAAGGTAATACATGTTTTAATCTGTTTAGTATTCCTATAGTTTTGGAACACTTATTTGAGATTTTTTCTGTGTGTTTTTTCAAATTTAAGTTAGTATCTATAGTTAACCCTAGGTAGTTAAATTCTTCCACTTTCTCAATATCTATATTATTTATTTTGAGAGATAATGTCAGTGTAGTTTTGTTTGGCATTTGGAAGGTCATATATTTAGATTTACTTTTATTTAGTGATAGCTTATTTATATTAAGCCACTCAACTATTTTGAGGAGTTCTTCATTTATTACTGATTCTGTACTTTTATTTTGGACACTATCTCTGAAAGTTTCAATAGTGCTAAATAAAGTGGTATCATCAGCATATATTATAAAGTTAAACATTTAGCTGGCTTGTGAGAAATCATTTATATATATATAGTAAATAATAGTGGTCCAAGGATGGACCCTTGTGGTACTCCAACTTTAATGAGTGAAGTTTCAGATGTGGTATCATCAAATTCGGTGTACTGTTTACGGTTGTTTAAATAGCTTTTAAATAAAAGAAGAGTTTTACCATCTAAGCCACAGTGTCTTAATTTATTTAGTAATATTGAATGGTCAATAGTATCAAATGCCTTGGAAAGGTCAAGAAAAATACTAATTGGTAGGTAATTTCTATCCATTTGAGTAATGATTCTATCTACTAGTTCAAGTGATGCATATTTGGTTGAATGATTAGGTCTAAATCCGTACTGATTATCAAAAAATAGCTTAGAATCAATAAAATAAGCAGATAACTGATTGTGGATGATTTTCTCTAAGACTTTAGAAATAGTTGGAAGGAGAGAAATAGGCCTATAGTTTTTGAATAATGTTGGGTCATCGTTCTTGAAAATTGGAATTACTTTTGCAATTTTAAGTTTATCAGGAAATATGCCTGTATTTATGACTTGGTTAATTACTAAGGTTAAGAATTTAATGATTGCGGGTTCAATTATTTTCAACAATTTTGAAGAAATGCCGTCGAATCCACAACTGGTTTTTGTAGGAAGATCATTTATTGTTTTCCTTACAGTTTCTTCGTTAACATTCTTAAATTTGAGAACAGATTTAACTTGTGTATTTAAATAGTAATCATAGTTTTTATTTCCTTTATATTGAATGCTTTCTGCAATAGTTTGACCAATGTTTGTAAAATAGTTATTGAATTTCTTTGCTATATCAGTTTTATCAGTAATACTAGTACCATTTTCTTTAAAAACTGTCGAGGATGTTTTCTTTCCTTTATTTTTTGAAAGAATTTCATTGATGGTTTTCCAAGTATTTCTTATGTCATTTTTGAATCGGTTAAATCGTGATTCAAAATAATTTGGTCAACTGCACGAATATTTCTTTTTAATATGGAGTTGTACGTTTTGAGGATAGCGTTTGTGGTCTCATAATCTGGTGAATTAGAGTAAGATATTTTTAATTGTTTATAAAGTGTGTCCCGATATCTAATAGATTTTAACAGACCTTGGGTGATCCATGTCGAATTTTTATGTTTGTATTTATTAAATTTCATTATTTTAATTAGCATGTACTTATTTTTTGCGCGCATAATTTCTTCATGCATTATGTTATAATTTAGATTGGGGTCCTCATTTTGATGTTTGTGTAGTTTGTTGTAACAGTTATATGAATCTTTTTCAATTTTAACTTTCTGCATGGCTTCTTCACTTTGTGTATTTATTTTTATAAATTTGGGAGGAAATTCTATTTTTGGAATATTGTCTAGAAATAAAAAATAAGGTTGATGGTCTGAAAATGTTTTTGTGAAGATCCCAGCAATGCTTTCTAATAAAGATTTATTTAGCTTACAAAAAAGTTATCTATCAGTGTTCCATTGGTTTTAGAGAAACGAGTTGGGAAAGTAATTTGAGGGTAGAGACTATGTGATATTAAAGTATCAAAACAATCGCTGTAGATTATGTTCTCATTTATTTTAAGTAAATTTATGTTAAAATCCCCAGCTATAATGAGATTAGTATTGCTATTTTCCAGAGATGATATAACTGATGAAAATTCATCAATGAATTTTGTAATATTTTCGTTGCATGTTCTTGGAGGTCTATATATATTTCCAATGGTCATTGTCTTTGATAAATTATTTCCAGTTACTTTAATCATTAGCCCTTCCCAGTGTTCGTACGTGTTTAGATTCATTTTTACTTCAGATTTATATTTATTGTCCACATATATTAGTAACCCTCCTTTGTTGCTACACTTTTTCCCCTGTGTTATACACTCATATCCATCTAAACAAATTTGAGAGAAATCATCATTATCAGCTTTCCACCTCTCTTGTAAGCATATTACGCTAAATTTTAAATTGATACTACGTAAGTCCTCTACAAACATTTCAAGTTCATTAAACTTTGCATTTATAGACTGAATGTTCGAGCTTAGAATACTAAAACTGTTAGTGTTACTGTTTGCTAAAATGGTGAACTTATCAATGTCATAGTATGAAGAGCATCGTATTACTTGAGGCTCGTGATTTTCATCATTATTTTCATTTGTACTTAAAACATTACTTAGGTTGTTTTGATTTCCTCCTAAGTATGAGAGGAATGCTTAATCGGATGTTAGTGTGTCTGTGCCTTGAAATTGAGAAAATTCTTCAGTAGGTATCGACATAATTTAGATAGATGAGTGACAAATTAATATTAAATATGTTGATATTACTAATATTGCTAGTACATGTATACAGTTCTGGCGATATAATAGTCCTCACTGGAGAGGATAGTATTGATGACGTAATGACATTGATGACATATTATTTTAGACATACACGTGTTGTTATTGAGCAACAATTCATCTAGACAAGCAAAGTTAACATTTTGTATTTTCAAAGTATGTTCACATTTATCAATGCAAATTGATAAACCATTACCATTTATTGACATTGTATATATAAAAAAAAAATATATATATAATAAAAAATAAAAATAAAAATAAATAAATAAAAAATACACTCTCAATGGAAAAAAAAAAAAATGTATAACATAAGTAATAGCAATATAAAATATTTTGTTTACTATAAAATCAGCGCAGAACACGCGGAGGGCTGTGTGTAGTTTAGGCAACTATGTTGTCAGATAATAACGATATGTTTATTCTTATTCATCAGCTTTGACTAACGCTGTATTTAGTGGGTACGTGTTTGTTTGGGTGACGCTCTCACTGTTTGAGTGGTAGTTCCGTTCTGTCGCAGTGACGCAATTTACGTTTTCACATTATTCCTATTTAATTAAGGCGCCGGCGATTTCGAGTCGGCGATATCAAATAGAAATTGAGTTGTTACATGAGCCCTTATCTTGATTCCCTTCCCATCCCGATATCGCTGCTGCACATTCTACGTCACCGCTTCTGTTGTGTCCTCGGTCCGGGCCATGTCACCGATCAGACAGCTCAATCGGTGAGTGGGTTCCCTATCTACTTTACGCTCAAATTATGGTTGAGTAAAAATAAATAACTCGACAGCATTGTACATGCAACTGTTTTTTCACTGATTAGCCGCCCCAGTTTAGTTGCCATGGGGCTTGATGCATCGAAACTGTGAGTTTTAAGTGAACACTCTGCGTTATCTCAGCCAAACACCACACTCTAAATCAACCCTATGGCATCGACATGGCCAAATATCCAACTGGAATGGACTGCCTGTGTAGGAAACGTAACATTTTGCCCATTCGCAAATGTTTTGATATATATATATATATATATATATATATATATATATATATATATATATATATATATATTTGTGTGTTTGTGTGTGTATATATGTATGTATATATAAATATATATATATATAATATATATATATATATATTGTTGCTAAAACATTCATTTGTATTTGTCCTAAATTGCTTAAATTACAACAACTAGTTCAAATTGAAGTAGTACGGATATATATATATATATATATATATATATATATATATATTATTTTAGAAACTACAGGCGATCCGCATAGACCGGGTTACGTGGCTCGTCATGCAACAAGTCATGGTGGTTACCGATCTGCCATTACTCGCGCCGGTCTCGCAGGCGATGGGGATGAGTTGAATCGAGACTGGTGCAAAACACTCTAATAGCGGAACTGACATCAATCCATGCGGTAATGTATATCTTCCGTACAGATTTATTTACTAGGTAGTATGGTTTAGTGTTATTTGGTACGAATTTGTAATCAGAAGTATATCTAGTAGAAAACAATTTGTTGTGTACATAACATATCAGTAGAACGCTATAATTCCAGTGTTATGCAGACGTCGTGAACAGTCAACTGTCGGGTTAATTTCAAAGATTCGCTTTTCGATAACAAAATGGATTGAATAATTATGTACTGAAAGCTTACAACGTTAATATGCTTAAAAACTAAATTGACATATATTTTATAAAGAACCACGCAAAGATGAAAAATTATAGGCCTCTCGATAATCCAACAGCTTCCTTGTTCACTCGCCACCAGGGCCTTATTGCTTTGAAAATCTTGTCAAAACTCTTAATGCATTTGTACCGATGTTACTTATCCCCGGCGGTTATATGTTGCATGATGCACGGGTTGAGACGACCATAAACTGCTTTGGACAATCAAAGCACCGCGTTCTCGTTGTTTACATTATTCAACTCACCTTTTTCACGTGCGAATGCCGGTGACCAAACAACGACTAAGACCACCAGTGTTCTGACCACAGCTGACGTCATTGTCCACAGTGTGACCTCGACGTGGGTCTAGTAATCGATGTGTTCGACCGCGACCACTGTTCGTGTGGTCAGTCCTGTAGCTGCTGTTCAGTCGCACCCGTGTAGTAAGTCGAAGAGACCTTCACTCGCCCGTTCGCTCGGATGCAATGACTGCCACAGCCGCGCCGTCTATAATATAGCCACCACTAGCGGTGCGTCACGACATCCACACACAGGGCCGATTGGGGTCAGACCATTACTTTACTTCCGGGTTGATGGCAGACGAATAAATAGCCATTGAGACGGCGCCCCCTACAGGGATGTTTGCGATCTCCAATAGCCATTGAGACGGCGCCCCCTACAGGGATGTTTGCGACCTCCAATAGTTATGAACAGTGAAAAGGTATATTTGCGAACTACGGCACTTATACTGCGCACAGATTTATTGAAAACATATTGAAAATATCTGCACACAGCACATATATATGCAATAAAACAGTATGTGTCTGTGTTTGTTTGTTTGTTTGTTTGTCTGTTTGTTTGTTAGTTAGTTAGTTAGTTAGTTTGTTTGTTTGTTTGTTTGTTTTGTTTGTTTGTTTGTTTGTTTGTTTATTCCACCATATCTACGTCAGTTTCGCTTGTATGGAGCATATGTACGTGTCAGTAATGGAAGGACTCCCGGTGTACGAAAACACAGAATCCGATGGGTTTGGATCTCCACATGACGTGGGGTATCTTCCATGTTGATTTTTTGGAAAGCAAAGTTGTAGGATAATGACAAAAACTACTGCAGGTCGTGACAAGACAAAACTAAAAATGTACAGTTTTTATATAATTCAATTCGTAACTTTGCCCATGTGGTAGATTTCTCTGACTCACCTTTAGCATTTAGTTCAATGAGAAAATCATTAGTAGGCTCTATACTCCTATAGTACAGTCGAGTGTCGGTGGAGGCATGTTGACGGACAATAAATTTCCTCTGATGAGTTTTCCGCGCAACAGCCTGCGACTACTCAGTGATGCTTATTTAGGCGTTTAGACGGCGTCGAACTTCACGTGGTTTGACAGATGATGGTGCAATTGTTTAACACGGCTAGTCGGCGTTGGCATAGCAACAAGGCGGGTACTGTGACCGGAAGTGGCGCTTTGTGGGAGATGAAAAGCGACCTTGTTTTCAGTGAAACAACCGTTAGCGTATTTACACGGAATTGTATCATAATGCCACTTTTTTTCATATTTAAACTGGTTGTTGTCCTAACCCAGATATATATCATAAGTCTTTCACGCAGTCTTGGTACCTTTCAACGGTCCTAAATACGTTAGTTGAAACAGCGGTCATGTTTTCAATAACAAATGTGAACCAACTGCTGCAGACGCGCATTGACGTAAGAGTTAATGATGGCCAACTATTTTACGTCTTACGGCTGAAAGGTATTTATTTTGACTGTATTATTTATTTAATAAAATAACCTTCTATTTTCACAAAAGATTAATTGTTTATTTACGGCTTTATACTTTCAAAGGGAAAGATGGTGTAATGATTTCAGCGTTAACAGCAAGAACAATTATTTGAATAGATCCGTAATTTGCTTAGAATGTCTTAAAATTGTGCTAAACACAATAAAGATTTTCCAACATAACGAGGATTATACAATAAACATTTCCAAACAAAACGAGGATTATACAATAAGCAATTTAGGACAAATGCAAATGAATGCTTTTAGCAACAACATTGGAAATTATTTGGGTTGCTGCGGCGATAATATAAATTATTAATTATGCGAAAAAATAAATGTTGCATTTAACTTTATTGAATCGTTATTGATTCTCATGTTGGCCTGTATTCCAGGCAGTGCACGGCGGTTTATCGTTTGTTTCCGCTGGGCAGTATCGTTAAGCGATAAACAATTGGTTAATTGTTTCCGTTCTACAAGATAAGACGCTAACCAATTGGTTTAGTGTTTGTCTTGTAGATAACATATGATTGTCTTGTAGATAACATATGATTGTCTGCAATAAAGAGTTTCCGCCAAATCAAGTGGGCAAAGACATATCGACTATCTTCAGCCAGGGACGGCATGTCGTGTGTCTTCTCATGAGACAGTGTCCTCTAAAGGGAGCATCTACAGACGTGCGAAGTCTATCGCTTTGGTGATAGAACTACCGCTTTTTCTTATTTAACAGAGTCTACCACTCTACCGCCTTCAAGCCAACATCTACCGCCAAACCACACTTTGAAGATTAAAATATACATTTTACTAATTTCTAATCCAAACATACCGTCAAACCAACATTTTATGTAGAATAGATACGAGAAAACGCATTAACAATAAGTAAATATGCCCTAAAATAAATAAAAACTCTGCCAGGAGGAAAAAACATAGTGACACACCTACTCGCCACCCCTGTGCTAAGCCCGCGGTGCCAGATTTTTATCTACCGTCTATCCTTACATAATAAAAAGCGGTATATATTCCGCTTGTTGTGCAATGTTACTTGGCGCCTCTGTAATTAAGACGTGCAGCTCCATCCCACACTAATTGCTTCAATCAGACCACAGGTACGCATCCAGCTGCATTTCAGAATGTCGAGCCTAGAAATTGTAAGTTAGCCAATTTCGGTGATGTAATTTGCCAGTAAGTGCAAGTAACTGTGTTCGGCCAGCGAGGTTGGTACGTCTGAAAAGCCGCACCTTTCGCCGTGAGATGGTCAGTTATAAGACGGGTTTGAAGACACTTAGAAAAGTTGGTGATGACAATAACGAAACACCGGTAGCCGTAAGAATAGTTTGCTAAACCTATCAGATTTGAGGTAAGCGCATGTGTGACAGGATTAAAAGAGTTCTCAAGGTACAATGGTGCGTTCATATATAATGTGGTATCCAGTCCAAATGAACGCGCAAAGCGCTTTACACTTCACCCCCTGGCAGACCAGTTTATTCAAACATCAACTCGCTTATTCACTTCACCCCCTGGAAGACCAGTTTATTCAAACATCAACTCGACTTTACACGTCACCCCCTGGCAGACCTGTTTATTCAAACATCAACTCGACTTTACACTTCACCCCCTGGCAGACCAGTTTACTCAAACATCAACTCGACTTTACACGTCACCCCCTGGCAGACCTGTTTATTCAAATATCAACTCGACTTTACACTTCACCCCCTGGCAGACCAGTTTATTCAAACATCAACTCGACTTTACACTTCACCCCCTGGCAGACCTGTTTATTCAAACATCAACTCGACTTTACACGTCACCCCCTGGCAGACCAGTTTATTCAAACATCAAGTCGGCTTTACACGTCACCCCTGGCAGACCTGTTTATTCAAACATCAACTCGACTTTACACTTCACCCCCTGGCAGACTAGTTTATTCAAACATCAACTCGACATTACATTTCACCCCCTGGCAGACCAGTTTATTCAAACATCAACTCGACTTTACACTTCACCCCCTGGCAAACCTGTTTATTCAAATATCAATTCGACTTTACACTTCACCCCCTGGCAGACCAGTTTATTCAAACATCAACTCGACTTTACACTTCACCCCCTGGCAGACCAGTTTATTCAAACATCAACTCGACTTTACACTTCACCCCCTGGCAGACCAGTTTATTCAAACATCAACTCGACTTTACACTTCACCCCCTGGCAGACTAGTTTATTCAAACATCAACTCGACTTTACACTTCACCCCCTGGCAGACCTGTTTATTCAAACATCAACTCGACTTTACACGTCACCCCCTGGCAGACCTGTTTATTCAAACATCAACTCGACTTTACACTTCACCCCCTGGCAGACCAGTTTATTCAAACATCAACTCGACTTTACACTTCACCCCCTGGCAAACCTGTTTATTCAAATATCAATTCGACTTTACACTTCACCCCCTGGCAGACCAGTTTATTCAAACATCAACTCGACTTTACACTTCACCCCCTGGCAGACTAGTTTATTCAAACATCAACTCGACTTTACACTTCACCCCCTGGCAGACCTGTTTATTCAAACATCAACTCGACTTTACACTTCACCCCCTGGCAGACCAGTTTATTCAAACATCAACTCGACTTTACACTTCACCCCCTGGCAAACCTGTTTATTCAAATATCAATTCGACTTTACACTTCACCCCCTGGCAGACCAGTTTATTCAAACATCAACTCGACTTTACACTTCACCCCCTGGCAGACTAGTTTATTCAAACATCAACTCGACTTTACACTTCACCCCCTGGCAGACCTGTTTATTCAAACATCAACTCGACTTTACACTTCACCCCCTGGCAGACCAGTTTATTCAAACATCAACTCGACTTTACACTTCACCCCCTGGCAGACCAGTTTATTCAAACATCAACTCGACTTTACACTTCACCCCCTGGCATACCTGTTTATTCAAACATCAACTCGACTTTACACTTCACCCCTTGGCAGACCAGTTTATTCAAACATCAACTCGACTTTACACGTCACCCCTGGCAGACCTGTTTATTCAAACATCAACTCGACTTTACACTTCACCCCCTGGCAGACCAGTTTATTCAAACATCAACTCGACTTTACACTTCACCCCCTGGCAGACCTGTTTATTCAAACATCAACTCGACTTTACACTTCACCCCCTGGCAGACCAGTTTATTCAAACATCAACTCGACTTTACACGTCACCCCTGGCAGACCTGTTTATTCAAACATCAACTCGACTTTACACTTCACCCCCTGGCAGACCAGTTTATTCAAACATCAACTCGACTTTACACTTCACCCCCTGGCAGACCAGTTTATTCAAACATCAACTCGACTTTACACTTCACCCCCTGGCAGACCAGTTTATTCAAACATCAACTCGACTTTACACTTCACCCCTGGCAGAACTGTTTATTCAAACATCAACTCGACTTTACACGTCACCCCCTGGCAGACTAGTTTATTCAAACATCAACTCGACTTTACACTTCACCCCCTGGCAGACCAGTTTATTCAAACATCAACTCGACTTTATACTTCACCCCCTGGCAGACCAGTTTATTCAAACATCAACTCGACTTTACACGTCACCCCTGGCAGACCTGTTTATTCAAACATCAACTCGACTTTACACGTCACCCCCTGGCAGACCAGTTTATTCAAACATCAACTCGACTTTACACTTCACCCCCTGGCAGACCAGTTTATTCAAACATCAACTCGACTTTACACTACACCCCCTGGCAGACCAGTTTATTCAAACATCAACTCGACTTTACACTTCACCCCCTGGCAGACCAGTTTATTCAAACATCAACTCGACTTTACACGTCACCCCCTGGCAGACCTGTTTATTCAAACATCAAGTCGGCTTTACACGTCACCCCTGGCAGACCTGTTTATTCAAACATCAACTCGACTTTACACGTCACCCCCTGGCAGACCAGTTTATTCAAACATCAACTCGACTTTACACTTCACCCCCTGGCAGACCAGTGTATTCAAACATCAACTCGACTTTACACTACACCCCCTGGCAGACCAGTTTATTCAAACATCAACTCGACTTTACACTTCACCCCCTGGCAGACCAGTTTATTCAAACATCAACTCGACTTTACACGTCACCCCTGGCAGACCTGTTTATTCAAACATCAACTCGACTTTACACTTCACCCCCTGGCAGACCAGTTTATTCAAACATCAACTCGACTTTACACTACACCCCCTGGCAGACCAGTTTATTCAAACATCAACTCGACTTTACACGTCACCCCCTGGCAGACCAGTTTATTCAAACATCAACTCGACTTTACACTTCACCCCCTGGCAGACCAGTTTATTCAAACATCAACTCGACTTTACACTACACCCCCTGGCAGACCAGTTTATTCAAACATCAACTCGACTTTACACTTCACCCCCTGGCAGACCAGTTTATTCAAACATCAACTCGACTTTACACGTCACCCCTGGCAGACCTGTTTATTCAAACATCAACTCGACTTTACACGTCACCCCCTGGCAGACCTGTTTATTCAAACATCAACTCGACTTTACACTTCACCCCCTGGCAGACCAGTTTATTCAAACATCAACTCGACTTTACACTACACCCCCTGGCAGACCAGTTTATTCAAACATCAACTCGACTTTACACTTCACCCCCTGGCAGACCAGTTTATTCAAACATCAACTCGACTTTACACGTCACCCCTGGCAGACCTGTTTATTCAAACATCAACTCGACTTTACACTTCACCCCCTGGCAGACCAGTTTATTCAAACATCAACTCGACTTCTACGGGAAATTTTCAGTCACGCTGCAATTTCTGCGCAAAAACGATTCGTTCACATATATACACCACTGTATATAGCCAGGTACGCATTTATACAACTGAACGAATTGAGGCAACGTGAGCTGAACTAAATTGTCCATACTTCGAAAAGGCAGCACGAGTCCTTGAGTCCCGGTTCTCTCTACTGTGAGTCAACTGTTCTCTACGTTACAGCGCCCGTTTTTAATCCAACTTGCTCAACACGTTGCTAACATGGCAACAGTTGACTTCGTGACGTCTCAGTAATTTTGATAGATTAATGCTTCTACAATCAACGAGAAAATTAACTGTGGTCTGCTTGGTGCCGAGCTTAGTGCCGAGCTAGGTGCCGAGCTTGGTGCCGAGCTTGGTGCCGAGCCTGGTGCCGAGCTTGGTGCCGAGCTAGGTGCCGAGCTTGGTGCCGAGCTTCGTGCCGAGCTTCGTGCCGAGCTTCGTGCCGAGCTTCGTGCCGAGCTTCGTGCCGAGCTTCGTGCCGAGCTTCGTGCCGAGCTTCGTGCCGAGCTTCGTGCCGAGCTAGGTGCTGTTGGATGAACAAGCCTATAGACCGCGACGTCGTTTTGTTTAGGAACGGTTGTAGGCACCCGTGTTAAATACATCGTTAAGTAAGTTAATAAAACATCAACATGACGTGTGTTAACATGACGTATGTTAACATGACGTATGTTAACATGACGTGTGTTAACATGACGTATGTTAACATGACGTGTGTTAACATGACGTATGTTAACATGACGTATGTTAACATGACGTATGTTAACATGACGAATGTTGACATGACGTGTGTTAACATGACGTGTGTTATCATGACGTATGTTAACAGATTCAGAACAAAACAATGGATTTAAATACGATGATAGTTTTTAAGAGTATCGGCAATGTATTTAGAAAGGGCTTTTCTGACAAAGATGTTACTACGACAACTCATAACAAACACAATAATAGATTATTTGTAATACATTATTTGTAATACAATATTTGTAATACATTATTTGCAATACATTATCGTTTTACTGCAAAACTGCAGTGTATTTGATTGTGTTGCTAATACATTATTTGTTTCATTGCAAAACTGCAGTGTAGTTGACTGTGCTACTAATACAATATTTTACAGCAGTTTTACAGCAAAAACTGTTGCGCCTGACTGGGGGACTAATACATTAGCCATACCGGCTACATGGTATTGATTGCTACATACCGGCTACATGGTATTGATTGCTACATACCAGCTACATGGTATTGATTGCTACATACCGGCTACATGGTATTGATTGCTACATACCGGCTACATGGTATTGATTGATACATACCGGCTACATGGTATTGATTGCTACATACCGGCAACATGGTATTGATTGCTACATACCGGCTACATGGTATTGATTGCTACATACCGGCTACATGGTATTGATTGCTACATACCAGCTACATGGTATTGATTGCTATATACCGGCTACATGGTATTGATTGCTACATACCGGCTACATGGTATTGATTGCTACATACCGGCTACATGGTATTGATTGCTACATACCGGCTACATGGTATTGATTGCTACATACCGGCTACATGGTATTGATTGCTACATACCGGCTACATGGTATTGATTGCTACATACCGGCTACATGGTATTGATTGCTACATACCGGCTACATGGTATTGATTGCTACATACCGGCTACATGGTATTGATTGCTACATACCAGCTACATGGTATTGATTGCTACATACCGGCTACATGGTATTGATTGCTACATACCGGCTACATGGTATTGATTGCTACATACCGGCTACATGGTATTGATTGCTACATACCGGCTACATGGTATTGATTGCTACATACCAGCTACATGGTATTGATTGCTACATACCGGCTACATGGTATTGATTGCTACATACCGGCTACATGGTATTGATTGTTACATACCGGCTACATGGTATTGATTGCTACATACCGGCTACATGGTATTGATTGTTACATACCGGCTACATGGTATTGATTGCTACATACCGGCTACATGGTATTGATTGCCGAAAGAGCGATAATTTGCATAATATGTGTTATGATTGTTTTCAATAAGGCGAAATACCACATTTGTGATAATAATGAATTCGCCTCTTATCTTCTTAGGCTTACAACTAACGCCTATGCAAGAGCGTATTGCTTTGTTAATCTATTCAATTTTTTTTTAATTTTTACTTACTTTTCGACGCATTCTAACAGATCTGTTGCGCTTGCTTGGGCAGCTGTAGCACAACTGGATTGCAATATTTGTATACCTATTTTAAACCTGAGACTTCCACCGCACACGTTGCACGTTGCACAATACCTCACATGTGTACAATAGTTCCATTCGTTACTTCCATTACAAAAAACTAAATTATATCTGTCATAGTTGAAGATTATCCTCGAGCTTTGTAAATAAACTGGTAAATTGTAAATATTTATACAAAACTTTTAATTGTTGTAATTTAATCTCTATTTTAACATACTGAGTTTTTATGGAGTGGCTCTGTGTGGGAATTATAATTAATAATTCTCAAAGCTTTCTTTTGAAGTTTTATTATTCTATTTGATTGAAAACCCCAAGCCATGATGTAATAATTAATGTGTGGTACAATTAATTAATTATATAATAACGTTTTAATTTGTTGTGTTTTAATTTATTTAAAATACCAATCTTTTTAGAACATGCATTTGGAATTTTTTCAGAATGTCTTTTCCAGTTCAAATTTGTATCAGTTAGTAAACCTGAGAAATTAAATTTCTTAACTTGTTCAATATTTATATTATCTATCTTCAGAGTAAGCATCTGTACATTTGTATTTGCCATTTGGAATGTCATATATTTATATTTTGCAAGGCAATGCTATTTATTTCGAGCCATTCATTTATTTTTAAACGTTCTTAATTTATTAAAGATACTAAATTGTCATTGTAAATGTGATATATATATATATATATATATATATATATATATATATATATATATATATATATATATATATATATATATATATATATATATATATATTATATTTATATATATATATATATATATAAATATATATAAATATAATATATATATATATATATATATATATATATATATATATATATATATATATATATATCACATTTACAATGACAATTTAGTATCTTTAATAAATTAAGAACGTTTAAAAATAAATGAATGGCTCGAAATAAATAGCATTGCCTTGCAAAATATAAATATATGACATTCCAAATGGCAAATACAAATGTACAGATGCTTACTCTGAAGATAGATAATATAAATATTGAACAAGTTAAGGAATTTAATTTCTCAGGTTTACTAACTGATACAAATTTGAACTGGAAAAGACATTCTGAAAAAATTCCAAATGCATGTTCTAAAAAGATTGGTATTTTAAATAAATTAAAACACAACAAATTAAAACGTTATTATATAATTAATTAATTGTACCACACATTAATTATTACATCATGGCTTGGGGTTTTCAATCAAATAGAATAATAAAACTTCAAAAGAAAGCTTTGAGAATTATTAATTATAATTCCCACACAGAGCCACTCCATAAAAACTCAGTATGTTAAAATAGAGATTAAATTACAACAATTAAAAGTTTTGTATAAATATTTACAATTTACCAGTTTATTTACAAAGCTCGAGGATAATCTTCAACTATGACAGATATAATTGTGATACACGAATAAAAATTGTGATACACGAATAAAAAATTAAATATATACTTATAAAACAAAACATGAATTTGTAAAGACATGTCTTCGGCATAATTTACAATTTTTACTTAATAATATTCCCACCCTAGTTAAAGGAAAGCTTAATACACACAGCTAACAGGGATTTGCTCAGTACGCTAAACTTTATTTGTTTACAAAATTATGGAGATTCATGCACAAGGCAAAGTTGCTATATATGTATGCAACATTAAAAATACAACCACCTGTCATCCTACTAATAGGCGTCTTAACTACGCGCACACGCACACGCACGCACACGCACACACACGCACACAATCTGAAATGATATTATTATTATTATTATGTTTTCTTCTTCTTCTTCTCTTCTCGGAAGAATTATATATGTTTCACCAATTGATTTAATTTAATTTTAATTTGTAAGTTGGCTCCTCGATAGCGACTATCAAAGTCTTAGAGGAGTCTCCTGACCCTATTTGTTTATTTACCTTAATATATACTATGTGTGTGATGTATCAAATAAATCTTCTTCTTCTTAATAAACCTGATGCACCAGTAAAATATAGTAAATGTCGGCACACACATGTTCGCCACATGCAAAGAAGCTGAACGTAAAACAATTAATAGTTAGACACCACTGGTTTACAACAGTATCATTGTTTCATGGCAACGATCGTGGTGCAGGGGTCCTATTGGTGGACTATAGTCCGGTGTAGGTACTAGCTCTAGAAGCGGACACCAAACACTGAACCGTGGTCTGCAAACAGACAAGACGCTGACCTTCACCTAATTGAGCCTCGGTATCAACGTACTGCCCGCAAACAAGTGATAATAGCTTCGTTTATCTTTACTCTATCGACTGAACCCATTAACTGACACTGCTAAAACGCATCACGGGACCACCATCAGATGAGATGTAATATCCGACCAAATCGAAAGAGCAACACGTGAAGTCCCTGTTGGCAAACCGAGGCTTTCATGTGACAACACACGGCCGTTATGATGCTCGCAATGACAGTGAATTTATCGTGTGACGAGACGTTGTGGCGACGTGCACTGTTTGACAGATGCATCTCAAATGTCATGGTCGACAAACACCGCCACCATTAATGGAGTCGATTAAGCAGCACTAAGCTCGTGTTCATTGATTCCTGTTAAATTAGCAATGATTATTAAATAAATAAATAAATGCATACATAAATCAATAATAAATGTGTGGGGGGCACGCGCGCGCGTGTGCGTGACAGTGTGCGTGTGCGCGTGTGTGTATACGTATATATATATATATATATATATATATATATATATATATATATATATATATATATATATATATATATATATATATATATATATATATATATATATATATATATATATATATATATATATATATATATATATATATATATATATATATATATGTATATATATATATATATATATGTATATATATATATATATATATGTATATATATATATATATATATATATATATATATATATACACACTCTGTATTTGTTACGCATCAACGGCTGAAAGGCACCTAAAATAAGTTACATAAATATGTGAATATATAATTAAGAGGTCAACATACACGGCGATCAGGTGGTTGAGAACCGCCGACCACATTTTGCTGACGACCCCTCACGAGCGATACCACCTTGAACGGTCGCCGCTCCTTCTTTGAGGCTGAGTCGACACTGTGGAATGCTCTGCCTTCTGTTGGCCCGTCGTTGCTCCGCTAAATTCGCTCCTCTGACTGCATAAGGCAGGGCATTCCACAGTGTCGACCCAGCCACAGGCAAGGAGCGGCGATCGTTCAAGTTTGGTATCGCTCGCTCGTATGATAGTCCACTAACTGTGGCCGGCAATATCCAATTATGTTGGGTATCGTCCAACAGATCACCGGGTCTGTGAGTCCACGATAGCTTACACATTTACCTTATGTTGGGTATCGTCCCACAGATCACCGGGTCTGTGAGTCCACGATAGCTTACACATTTACCTTATGTTGGGTATCGTCCCACAGATCACCGGGTCTGTGAGTCCACGATAGCTTACACATTTACCTTATGTTGGGTATCGTCCCACAGATCACCGGGTCTGTTAGTCCACGATAGTTTACACGTTTACCTTATGTTGGGTATCGTCCCACAGATCACCGGGTCTGTGAGTCCACGATAGCTTACACATTTACCTTATGTTGGGTATCGTCCCACAGATCACCGGGTCTGTGAGTCCACGATAGTTTACACGTTTACCTTATGTTGGGTAACGTCCCACAGATCACCGGGTCTGTGAGTCCACGATAGCTTACACATTTACCTTATGTATCATGTATGGAATCTTTCACTTTCCCTCGCTGAGAACAGGTAGAATGTCATACACCGACGCACTGCGACACCGGCCGCCAAATTTAGATACTTGTGAGTAATGTCCTCTACTGAGTAAATGACACAACACACGATTTGTTTATACACGCATTTGCCATATATCTGCGTCATTAATGATGATCTTATTTATCAGAGCTGCCAAGTTGTGTCACGAAACATTCGTGAGATCATAGGTGGATTCACACACTGAAAAAGGGTGTCCAGTTTGTTTATCGGGACACGTGTAATACCAGGCAACACTTCTAGTTATTCTAAATTCTACTGGGGATACCGCTTTATACACTGGAAAGCATGTATTAATTTACCAATATTTCATTATGCATTTTGTAGCGATTTATTTAAATACGGGACGAAACATGCCAATTGTTCTGAAACAGCTACAGCAACAGCACATTGATCTCTCGTAAGACCAAATGTGTAATACCAGGCATTACTATTATGGGACAACATAACAATTACGCATACACATATTCGGTGACTTCAGTAAAACGCACCAGGTTTTATTGGAAGCAACAATGCACGCTCTATGGAGCCGCAATCAACGTCGTGTCAGAGCTCAACTGGTCGTCACTTAGGACGGCCGCTGTCACGCTGTCTTTACTAATTTCTAAATGAAAAATTACACGATAGACATCTAGCATTGAGGTCGACCCTACGTTACTACGTGCCTGGTTGTATAGCCTGTGACAGTGCAGCCTGTGACAGTGCAGCCTGTGACAGTGCAGCCTGTGACAGTGCAGCCTGTGGCAGTGTAGCCTGTGACAGTGTAGCCTGTGACAGTGTAGCCTGTGACAGTGTGGCCTGTGACAGTGTGGCCTGTGACAGTGTAGCCTGTGACAGTGTGGCCTGTGACAGTGTAGCCTGTGACAGTGTAGCCTGTGACAGTGCAGCCTGTGACAGTGTAGCCTGTGACAGTGTAGCCTGTGACAGTGCAGCCTGTGACAGTGCAGCCTGTGACAGTGCAGCCTGTGACAGTGTAGCCTGTGACAGTGTAGCCTGTGACAGTGTAGCCTGTGACAGTGTAGCCTGTGACAGTGCAGCCTGTGACAGTGTAGCCTGTGACAGTGTGGCCTGTGACAGTGTAGCCTGTGACAGTGTGGCCTGTGACAGTGTAGCCTGTGACAGTGTAGCCTGTGACAGTGTAGCCTGTGACAGTGTGGCCTGTGACAGTGTAGCCTGTGACAGTGTGGCATGTGACAGTGTAGCCTGTGACAGTGTGGCCTGTGACAGTGTGGCCTGTGACAGTGTGGCCTGTGACAGTGTGGCCTGTGACAGTGTAGCCTGTGACAGTGTAGCCTGTGACAGTGTAGCCTGTGACAGTGTAGCCTGTGACAGTGTAGCCTGTGACAGTGTAGCCTGTGACAGTGTGGCCTGTGACAGTGTAGCCTGTGACAGTGTGGCCTGTGACAGTGTAGCCTGTGACAGTGTAGCCTGTGACAGTGTAGCCTGTGACAGTGTGGCCTTTGACAGTGTGGCCTGTGACAGTGTAGCCTGTGACAGTGTAGCCTGTGACAGTGTGGCCTGTGACAGTGTGGCCTGTGACAGTGCAGCCTGTGACAGTGTAGCCTGTGACAGTGTGGCCTGTGACAGTGTAGCATGTGACAGTGTGGCCTGTGACAGTGTGGCCTCTGACAGTGTAGCCTGTGACAGTGTAGCTTGTGGCAGTGTGGCCTGTGACAGTGTGGCCTGTGACAGTGTAGCCTGTGACAGTGCAGCCTGTGACAGTGTAGCCTGTGACAGTGTAGCCTGTGACAGTGCAGCCTGTGACAGTGCAGCCTGTGACAGTGCAGCCTGTGACTGTGTAGCCTGTGACAGTGTAGCCTGTGACAGTGTAGCCTGTGACAGTGTAGCCTGTGACAGTGTAGCCTGTGACAGTGCAGCCTGTGACAGTGCAGCCTGTGACTGTGTAGCCTGTGACAGTGTAGCCTGTGACAGTGTAGCCTGTGACAGTGTAGCCTGTGACAGTGCAGCCTGTGACAGTGCAGCCTGTGACTGTGTAGCCTGTGACAGTGCAGCCTGTGACAGTGCAGCCTGTGACTGTGTAGCCTGTGACAGTGTAGCCTGTGACAGTGTAGCCTGTGACAGTGCAGCCTGTTTGGCTTTCTTAAGCATTTTTTTTGGTTGGCTAAGAAATGGGCCGTCTATTTCCAGTATGACAGTCAGTAGTGATGCCAACGAAGCATACCCATATCGTGACCACACTGGTGGGGAGACGTGGAGCTGTGACGTGGTCTGTCTGTCGATAATCATGAGTCACGCCAGGCATCCCAAGGACGCTCTGATTTAACGGTTCTGAATTATTGCCGCACAAATTCGGAGTCACTGTGTTGTCAATATTGGTAGGATAGACTGGGGCAGCACGGCCCCTTAGTGTAAGACGCGCCCCATCACGTACGCAAAATAAAAACTTAGACTGTGCCCAAACCCGGTGCAAGATGATGCTGCCATCTGTCGGATACCTCTCTCAAACGACACGAGACAGAAGTAAGTAAAATTGTTGTTTGTGAAACTTTTATATGCTGTTTGATGTAATATTTCACCAATAGTAAAACTGGTGCAACTCCATTCAAAACTTAATTGGTGACACTATGATAGTGTTATTCAATTGGCAGGTCACATAATAAAAAGTGAGCGATATTAGATTGTGTTTTGTGAACATCGTGTTAAGACGAGCGTAGTGCATGTGGGGCAAGACGGTTCCGTGGGGGGATCATCTTGCCCCAGAAGGGACCGTTTTGCCCCAGCATGTGTAATATGTTAAAAATAATATGAACGTTGCATTATGCAAGTCATACTAGCATGTAGACTGTAATCATGCTGGAATATTACTTTTATATTATGTATGCGTTGGAAGCTATATATTACATGCGCATATTACCAACAATGTACATTTTACAACGGTAATTGATTGATATATTATTATGCTTACATTTATATGTATACATTTTATTTTTAGGCGATGGTTCGTTCATATCAGCGAAAAACGCAACGGGGAATGTACGGGAATGACCTTCTAAATAAAGCTCTGGAAGATATTAGGGTAAGGCGTAGCGGCCTATAGCTAGTGTAGGAGACACAACATGTTGCATACTATTGTCTTGTTTGCATACATCTTGCTTCATGCACATGCATAAAGATATATGTTCACACAAGTTTAATACCTGCCTAGTGCTTACAGTTTATTCAAGGTTCTTGTTTCCAGAAAGGAGTTGCCATTAAAGCAAGTCAGCCGTGAAAGAAACATCCCAGTGTCGGCTCTCCGGAGGCACCGAGATGGGAAAGTTAGAGAACCGGGCATAATTCGAGCCAGCGTAGAAGCATCCATTCACGAACACGTGAAAATGATGGAGACTGCGTTGCTTGGCTTAACAACAATGGATCTTCGGCGACTGGCGTGCTCAGTTGCTGAGAAACTGGGCGTTCGGCACCCGTTCTCATACGAGAACAAGATGGCTGGGTTTGACTGGTTGCGTGGATTCCTCGCACGTCATGAAGATCTGCGTGTGCGTGTCCCCCAAGGCAATAACATCGCGCGAGCTGTTGCTTTCAACAGAGTCAATTTGAACGAGTTCTTCATGGCGTACAAAGAACCAAACTTACTCTGCTGGTAAAGTGGGGAATACGGACGAAACGGGGATAACAAATGTCCACGCTCCTACTAATGTCATTGCTACCAAAGGGATACGCCAGGTGGGAAGATGACAAGTGCGGAACGGGTCAGGCTGTATACAATGTCATAAATTATACAAATGTATGCTGAGATAGTGAAAAACAGCAAGGCAGGCTAGAGACAGTGTCATAAACTATAGAAATGTGTGCTGAGACGGTGAGAAACAGCAAGGCAGGATGGAGGCAGTGTCAGAAAGTATACAAAGGTATGCTTAGATGGTGAGAAACAGCAAGGCAGGCTGGAGACAATGTTATAAATTACATAAATGTATGCTGACACGGTGAAAAACAGCAAAGCAGGCTGGAGACAGTGTTATAAAATAAATAAATGTATGCTGAGACGGTGAGAAACAGCAAGGCAGGCTGGAGACAGTGTCATAAATTACAGAAACGTATGCTTAGACGGAGAGAAACAAAAAGGCAAGCTGGAGACAGTATCATAAATTACAGAAACGTATGCTTAGACGGAGAGGAACAAAAAGGCAGGCTGGAGACAGTATCATAAATTACAGAAACGTATGCTTAGACGGAGAGGAACAAAAAGGCTGGCTGGAGACAGTATCATAAATTACAGAAACGTATGCTTAGACGGAGAGAGACAAAAAGGCTGGCTGGAGACAGTGTCATAAATTACAGAAACGTATGCTTAGACGGAGAGAGACAAAAAGGCTGGCTGGAGACAGTGTCATAAATTACAGAAACGTATGCTTAGACGGAGAGAGACAAAAAGGCTGGCTGGAGACAGTGTCATAAATTACAGAAACGTATGCTTAGACGGAGAGAGACAAAAAGGCAGGCTGGAGACAGTATCATGAAGTACAGAAATATATGCTGAGATGGTGAGAAACGGCAAAGTAGGCTGGAGACAGTGTCATAAAATAAATAAATGTATGCTGAGATGGGGGGAGTTAGACGGCAGGCTGGAGACAGTGTCATAAAGTATACAAATGTATGCTTAGATGGTGAGAAACAAAAAGGCAGGCTGGAGACAGTGTCATAAAGTATAGAAATGTGTGCTGAGACAGTGAGAAACACAAAGGCAGGCTGGAGACAGTGTCATAAATTATACAAATGTGTGCTGAGACAGTGAGAAACACAAAGGCAGGCTGGAGACAGTGTCATAAAGTATAGAAATGTGTGCTGAGACAGTGAGAAACACAAAGGCAGGCTGGAGACAGTGTCATAAAGTATACAAATGTATGCTTAGATGGTGAGAAACAAAAAGGCAGGCTGGAGACAGTGTCATAAAGTATAGAAATGTGTGCTGAGACAGTGAGAAACACAAAGGCAGGCTGGAGACAGTGTCATAAATTATACAAATGTGTGCTGAGACAGTGAGAAACACAAAGGCAGGCTGGAGACAGTGTCATAAATTATACAAATGTGTGCTGAGACAGTGAGAAACACAAAGGCAGGCTGGAGACAGTGTCATAAAGTATAGAAATGTGTGCTGAGACAGTGAGAAACACAAAGGCAGGCTGGAGACAGTGTCATAAAGTATACAAATGTATGCTTAGATGGTGAGAAACAAAAAGGCAGGCTGGAGACAGTGTCATAAAGTATAGAAATGTGTGCTGAGACAGTGAGAAACACAAAGGCAGGCTGGAGACAGTGTCATAAATTATACAAATGTGTGCTGAGACAGTGAGAAACACAAAGGCAGGCTGGAGACAGTGTCATAAAGTATAGAAATGTGTGCTGAGACAGTGAGAAACACAAAGGCAGGCTGGAGACAGTGTCATAAAGTATACAAATGTATGCTTAGATGGTGAGAAACAAAAAGGCAGGCTGGAGACAGTGTCATAAAGTATAGAAATGTGTGCTGAGACAGTGAGAAACACAAAGGCAGGCTGGAGACAGTGTCATAAATTATACAAATGTGTGCTGAGACAGTGAGAAACACGTACGGAGGGTGTAATGAATATGTATTATAACTGCAGTGATTATATAATCTAGCTGTGTAATGAATATGTATTATAACTGCAGTGATTATATAATCTAGCTGTGTACTGAGAAATACAGCTAACAGTGCAGTTGTATGTATGGTGAGGATTAGGATATTGTGAGAATTAACTGTAAGTGTATGGTTAGGTGTATGGTGATAATTACAGTTAAGGGTACAGTAAGCCACTCCTATTTATACCCGCTCTCCTATTTATACCCGCTCAGTCGCATTGTTGCGCCCCACCACTAACATAGCTGCCTACCGACGCTGTCTCCACTCGAACGTGTCTCGACATGACCGCGTAGAACGGTTGACTCCTAACCGCCAGTTATTTTTAATAGTGCTGTCATCGCCTTATCATTTAAAATTAGGACTATTATCAGTAATTCACTTATGTGACTTTTACAATTAGCAATATTATCACTATGTTCACTTTATAGTAGTATATATTCACTTACATTTTAGATTTAGTGTCATTGATAGGTTACTTTGTAATGTTATACTAATAAAAACATGATGATACGCTTACATATACGTCTTGTGACCTACTTTAACACATAGCGTACTGGTAAAAACTACACCGCTTGCTTGCTGCAGGTCGCTGGGTCAATCCGAAAAGCGGTCTGTTATGAACGCGTGGCCTAGTCATAAAAAGTACGTCTACTGTTAACAAAAACCGCCTCTTCTCACTCGCTGTCTAATCCCTGTTAATGAATGATGTTAGCCGCAGTCTCCGCTGCCGCCCTTATGTCAGATGATCTCTGACCCTATTACAGGATTCCTTGACCACTCCTTGACCAGTCCTTTCGTCGCTAGGGAGCGCTGCTCGTGGCCCTCGTGTAGTACTGCAGCCGACAAGGGGCGCTGATGTCATCTGAACGATATTACACCTCTTTCCTTATACTCTCATAATGCACATGTCATCCGGGTTTTCCCCGAAATCTATTTTTAGTAGCCACCGAACCCATGGAACCCATCCTTGCTTGTTCGGATCAGCACTATAGCTACTAACGTTGTCTTTGGGGGGGGGGGCCGCGCTGCCCCAGGCTACCGTATTTAACTTGACGATCGCAAGGAAGAAGCGTCGACGTTTTTCGAAAAGCACATATACTGCATGATTACTACAGGAGAAAGCACATATACTGCATGATTACTACAGGAGAAAGCACATATACTGCATGATCACTACAGGAGAAAGCACATATACTGCTTGATCACTACAGGAGAAAGCACATATACTGCATGATTACTACAGGAGAAAGCCAGTTGGATTGTATACATTTAGATATGGAAGTAGAGGTCAGTGCCGGGAGCGAATGTGAGCGACAAGGCCAATAGAATGGGTCAAGTGTTCCAGAGGTTAGCGTATTGATACGTTGTGATACGTTTTGATACGTTATGATACGTTGTGATACGTAATTTCAGGGTCGTGTTACTGAAGTGATAGGACGAGGTTACTGTTGATTAGGCCCTACGCGTAGTGGTAGTTGGCAGGTTGCTACTGCTTTTCTAAAAGATAGTTGTGTACACATGGGCATGGCAGGCATGTGTACACATGGGCATGGCAGGCATGTGTACACATGGGCATGGCAGGCATGTGTACACATGGGCATGGCAGGCATGTGTACACATGGGCATGGCAGGCATGTGTACACATGGGCATGGCAGGCATGTGTACACATGGGCATGGCAGGCATGTGTACACATGGGCATGGCAGGCATGTGTACACATGGGCATGGCAGGCACGTGTACACATGGGCATGGCAGGCACGTGTACACATGGGCATGGCAGGCACGTGTACACATGGGCATGGCAGGCACGTGTACACATGGGCATGGCAGGCATGTGTACACATGGGCATGGCAGGCATGTGTACACATGGGCATGGCAGGCATGTGTACACATGGGCATGGCAGGCATGTGTACACATGGGCATGGCAGGCATGTGTACACATGGGCATGGCAGGCATGTGTACACATGGGCATGGCAGGCATGTGTACACATGGGCATGGCAGGCATGTGTACACATGGGCATGGCAGGCATGTGTACACATGGGCATGGCAGGCATGTGTACACATGGGCATGGCAGGCAGGTGCAGGGATATGCATGATGTTTGAATGAATCTGTTAAAGTCAAAATGGGCGCACAATCCACGACGAGGCAAGTATTTTCTAACGATCGTTATTTTCCCCTACTCCCCAGTTCTGCTATTGTTTGCTGTGGGCATCGAGGATATTTGCATTTACATTATTTGCCTGACGTGGCATTCCATTTTTAATGTAAAGTATATTTCAAAGCCTCACAAGGGTGTCCCAACTGTGTTTAAAACAAGCACAACCTGGACTTACAAAAAATCAAATCCTAAAATGATATAGCTGAAAAACCGCACCAACGTAGAATGTGATGGTATTTTGTGAGGTTTCTAGTGAAATAACATAACCATATTTGCAATTCCTGGGGTCTAAATTCTATCAACATGCCCTTTCCAAAAATAGTAGATAAATATAACCTATCGGAAACATAATCAGTGCGCGTTTCTTTCGCCAAATACAATTAAGCATAGCTAACATCAGCTGTGTTCATGTTTTATTCTACAGAAACCAGCGTACTATCAATTTGAAAATAATACATGCAGTGACACGTATGATGGCCTAAATGGTTAGAAACGATTATGAGAAATATATTTTATAACCTTGTGCGTTTGAAACCTATACTTGCCTGTGTACGCACGAGGTTGACCGGGGGTCGTGAACTCTATTTACATGCTGTAACTCCTATTCACCGCGGCATTGAAACGCCGCATCACGTGGAGAAGGACACATTGGGTGACTATAGTGGAGCGGTGTCGCGGCTTAAGACCCAACAGTTTAAGCTCATTACTAACTACAACGAGCTGTCCATGATGATCTATTTCACACACGGCGGCAATAACATGACACAGATCTTACTGGTGGCGTTGCTGCTCACGTTGTTGACGGAACACGGCATTTCAGGTGAGCTACGTTAACCTTATTTTTGAAAAGTCTCGTCGGCGTTTTGGTCGCCAGTGGAGCGTGACGGTCCGTGTTGACGCTACTCAATGTTGTGTGCTGTGCGGTGCGTTCTGTCGAATCTTCCTGTTGCTCGACCTTGACCATGACAGCATACTACACGACATATTACACGACATATTACACGACGTACTACACGACATATTACACGACATACTACACGACATATTACACGACATACTACACGACATACTACACGACATACTACACGACATATTACACGACATACTACACGACATACTACACGACATACTACACGACATACTACACGACATATTACACGACATACTACACGACATACTACACGACATATTACACGACATACTACACGACATACTACACGACATACTACACGACATACTACACGACATATTACACGACATACTACACGACATACTACACGACATATTACACGACATACTACACGACATACTACACGACATACTACACGACATACTACACGACATATTACACGACATACTACACGACATATTACACGACATACTACACGACATGCTGCAGTTGGTGCAACCGCAGTTTACAGTTAATGAATTGCATATGCAACAGGACCAGAATAATTATTTAAAAAAAAACTTGTTTTCTGTTAAGATGTAAGATATAATTATTTGTATGATTTCAATCTACACATTCAAAGGTAACAGATCCCACGACCGGTGTAGTAAATTCAAAACACTACCCGTCAGAAAACATTACGGTAGTGTTGTCAACCTACGTTCAAAACACAACAATGGCCAAGTTCAAAACTGTGTTTTGAACGTAGTGTTTTAAATTCTTGATAGATAAATTACAATAATGCATATTGACATATACACAGGAATCCATCAATAATACACACAGTTTCCCAAATCATAATGCGCCTACATTTCCATGTGTTTGGTAGAGTACTTGTGGAACCTGGTTTCAACCAAAATAAGCGAAGATTTTAATTGTATGTTTGTTAGGGCGATGTGCATCCGTTGCTCGCTACTTTGATAAATTTTTTTCAAACAGACATAACAAAATATTATTTCCTATTCATTTGGTACCTAATGAAAACGGTAGCACGCAATGACCTTGTAGCCCCGACCCAAGGACACACATGCAACTTTGTGGGAAGAGATGACTTTTTCATGAGAGATGAAGAAGAGATGACTTTTTCATGAGAGATGGACTTCATCTGACAGGGAAGGGTGCTGCAGTTCTTGGGTGTGAGTTTGTCAGAGTTGTCGACGAGGGCACAGGTACCATAATTTTTTTTAACTAGATGCGCAGGGGGAACTGACAGAGAAAACTCAAAGGAGTACTACTACAAATACACATCCAAAGAAATGTTCACCAATAATTTCGGACAAAGAACTTAAATGTGTATGCTTAAATGCCAGGAGCATAGTAAATAAAAAAGTGAGTTAGACATTATGGTAGCACATATTGATCCTCATGTAATAGGCATCACATAATCATGGGCAAATAAAGATAATAGTAGATGCTGAGTTAGCACTGACAGGCTATGTAATGTTCAAGAAGGATAGACGAGAAAGAAGGGGAGGTGGAGTAATTTTATGTATTAAAGAATCTATCCAAGCATATGAAATAACACTGAAAAGTGAAGCAGATAGTGAGGAAGCAATTTGGTGTAACATAGTTACCAGGAACTCAACATTAACAATAGGAGTAATTTATCATAGTTTAATTACAAAAGGCGATAAGGGAGGTGAGCAAGGGGGAATGTGTTATAATGGGTGATTTTAACCATGGCCATATACAATGGGAATCATTAGAGAGTGCTGGAGGTGACGACCATCAGTTTCTACTTTTAACACAGGATTGTTTCCTTACTCAACATGTCTTGGAACCAACCAGAGGTGGGAGTGTGTTAGATTTAATTTTGTCTTCTCAAAATGAATTAGTTGACAATGTTAAAGTACACGAACCTTTGGGTTCAAGTGACCATAACCAAATCCATTTTAATATAAAAGTAAAAACAGGGAATACATATAAAAAGCAATGGAGGAGGAACTTCAACAAAGGCAAATATAAAGAGATGAGAACATATCTATCAAATATAGATTGGAATAACTTGCTGAAGAACAAGACAGCAAAAGAATGCTGGACTTGTTTAAAATATGAGATTGAGGGCATTATTGCAAAAATTGTTCCATTAAGAAAACAAGGGAAAAGATCCAGGAAAAAACACCTGCCAAAAGAGGCTATTAGAAAAAAAATTCTCAAACAGATGTTGTGGAGGGTATAAAAACACACTGGAAATGTAGAAGACTACACAAACTACAAAGAGGCACTTAACCTAGCTACAACTGAAATTAGAAAATCTAAAAGAACCATTGAACAAATATTGGCAGGTAATGTAAACAAATGACAGCAAGAGTTTCTATGCTTATGTAAGGAGTAAACAGAAAGTTCGAGATAAGGTCGGACCACTGGAAAAACAACAGTGAAAACATAATTTCAGACAGATTCCAAATGGCAGAGGTCCTGAATGAGTATTTCAGCTCAGTTTTTACCACAGAAGATATCAGCTCACTTCCAGTTCCATTTACTAAATTTGAGGGAAATAAATCAGAACAGTTGGGGCAGTTATTTGTAACTCCTGAAAGATAGCAAAGAAAATTAAGAAGATGAAAGATAATAAATCACCTGGAGTTGATAGGATACCACCAAAACTGCTTAAGGAAATTGTTGAGCAAATTAGTACACCACTAGCAAAAGTGTTTAACTTGTCACCAGAAGAAGGAATAGTTCCTTCAGAATGGAAAGAGGCAAACATTACACAGCTATTTAAGAAAGGATTGAGGAACAAACCAGAAAATTACAGACCAGTGAGTTTAACATCAGTTGTATGTAAATTACTCGAAACATTAATTAGAGACCACATGGTGGAATTCCTTGTAAAACATAAATTAATAAATACATCTCAACATGGGTTCCTAAAAGCAAGGTCCTGTCTAACCAATCTCTAATGTTTTTTGGAAGAAATTACAAAGTGGGTAGATGACGGGTCACCCGTGGATGTTGTCTATTTAGAGTGCCACATCAAAGATTGTTAGTTAAACAAAAAGCCCATGGTATAGGCAATGATGTAATCACCTGGATAGAAAAGTGGCTTACACACAGAAGACAGAGAGTAATAGTAGATGGTGAGATTTCAAACTGGAAATGTGTTCTGAGTGGGGTACCACACTTGGTGAGAAGCTGTTTGAAAACACCCCACTGAGAATAGGGATGTGAACGTAAAAATGCAAACAAAAGGCAAAACTGCCAGGGCTAAACAGTCACTTGGAAAATTGAGATTATTTCATAAAATTAGTAACCATGGCATTAGTAAAATAACACAAGGTGTTTGTGTATAAACACATTGAAGTTGGCTTATTTCACCTGTCTATCCCCGCTGATCCTTCACCGACGTTGACATGCGTAGCGTAACTAAAGGTCCAGGCTATGACGAACGCCAGTCAGAGTTGACAAGGAACCTGAACAGGAGATGGACTTCGCCCTAGAGACTGGCTGTCTCCGGGCACGTGCAGCTCCAGAGGCTGGCTGTCTCCAGGCACGTGCAGCTCCAGAGGCTGACTGTCTCCAGGCACGTGCAGCTCCAGAGGCTGGCTGTCTCCAGGCACGTGCAGCTCCAGAGGCTGGCTGTCTCCAGGCACGTGCAGCTCCAATACATGACAACTAAATATGATCATTTATTTAAAGTACATCACTAACCTATGTCATATGTAAAGTCATGAAAAACACGATTATATACAGTACTGTAACAGTTCCTCACAAAGTGTACGTGCGTGCGTGCTTGCGTGCGTGTGTGCATGCGTGCGTGCGTGCATGCGTTGACTAGATAATGAGTGCGGCACCCAATACGTTTGCATGAACGAAAAATGGCTTTTCATAATGATTGAGCGAGATAATGAGAGGTTAAGGAGCGCTGTCGTAGATCTACGGAACTGTTTGTATTTCGTTATATAAACTTGTAATATACAGCTTAGGAGAATATGTATTAGCAACGCACCAGTGAAAATACTGACACATTCATAACCAAGGAAGTGTTGCATCGCCATAACCAAGGAAGTGTTGCATCACCACGACAAAGGAAGTGTTGCATCACCATAGCCAAGGAAGTGTTGCAACACCATAACCAAGGAAGTGCTATATCACGCATATCAGAACATTTAACTCGTAAAATAATGTGCTGTTTTTTAAGAGTCCAAACAATGGTAGCCATCGTTGAAATAGGTGTGTAACTGAATTTATTTTAAAGTTAAATTAAAATTGCGCACCGGAATAACGATTTTTCGTCGTAGACAGACTGAAAGTAATCATTGCATAATTATTGTATAACCAAGGAAGTGTTGTTTCACCATAACCAAGGAAGTGTTGTATCACCATAACCAAGGAAGTGTTGTTTCACCATAACCAAGGAAGTGTTGTATCACCATAACCAAGGAAGTGTTGTTTCACCATAACCAAGGAAGTGTTGTTTCACCATAACCAAGGAAGTGTTGTATCACCATAACCAAGGAAGTGTTGTTTCACCATAACCAAGGAAGTGTTGTATCACCATAACCAATGAAGTGTTGTATCACCATAACCAAGGAAGTGTTGTTTCACCATAACCAAGGAAGTGCTGTATCACCATAACCACGGAAGTGTTGCATCGCCATAACCAAGAAAGTGTTGCATCACCATAACCACGGAAGTGTTGCATCACTATAACCAAGGAAGTGTTGTATCACCATAACCAAGGAAGTGTTGTATCACCATAACCACGGAAGTGTTGCATCGCCATAACCAAGAAAGTGTTGCATCACCATAACCACGGAAGTGTTGCATCGCCATAACCAAGAAAGTGTTGCATCACCATAACCAAGGAAGTGTTGTATCACCATAACCACGGAAGTGTTGCATCGCCATAACCAAGAAAGTGTTGCATCACCATAACCACGGAAGTGTTGCATCGCCATAACCAAGAAAGTGTTGCATCACCATAACCAAGGAAGTGTTGTATCACCATAACCACGGAAGTGTTGCATCGCCATAACCAAGAAAGTGTTGCATCACCATAACCACGGAAGTGTTGCATCACCATAACCAAGAAAGTGTTGCATCACCATAGCCAAGAAAGTGTTGCATCACCATAGCCAAGGAAGTGTTGCATCACCATAGCCAAGGAAGTGCTGCATCACGCATATCAGGACACTTAACACATACAATAATATGTTGGTTTTTTAATAGTTCAAACAATTGTAGACAACGTTGAAATAGGTGGGTAGCTAAAATTATTTTAAAGTTAAATTAAAATTGCACACAACGGGAATAAAGATTTTTTCGTCGTACACAGACTGAAAGTAATCATTGCATAATTCGTCAGCTTTTCCACTGGCAATGTTCGCAGCGTCGTCTTCACGTTGAAGCGCACATAGAAGAATGCAGTGGCTCAGGCTCAAAGGCCACATCTGGCCAATTTATGACTTTTTTTTACATATTAATCAATATAGATTTAACAAATGTACGATAAGTAGCCTTGATAAGTAGCCTTGGTCAGCTACTGGCAGCTTGGCGATTGATGGTGTCAGTTTTCTTTGGGGTCGGGAACATATGGTGATGTCATTAAATAATTAATTAGGTATCATCTATACAGACGAGATCACCAACAAGATAGCATTACTTGTTTAGTTGGTAATTACCCCCTTCCCAGGGGGTAATTACTATCCAGAGAACTTACGTCGGCTCATGTGATTGGAACAAAGCCACGATTTACAGGAAGAACAATGTTGCACATACACGCACGCGCGCGCACCCACGCACGCACGCAGGCACGCACGCACGCACGCACGCACGCACGCACGCACGCACGCACGCACGCACGCACACACACACACACACACACACACACACACACACACACACACACACACACATAATCCATAACTTTGTAAATCTGTTCTAAATCACATCATCTCACGGATGCATTGTCCTTCTATACAACAATTAACACGAAGACCACTGATGTCATGCGTGACATCTTCTGTCCTCGAAGTCTGCCGATGCACCCCGTCAGCGCAGTGTGACGGGCGTCACTGTCGATGCCAAGTCGCTTGGACCATATCCTTACGCAAGTAGATGTTTAACGCTGAGTGGTTAGAACGTCAGGCTCTCCATCTCCAGTACCGAGCTTCGAATCTCATTGTTGCTGTTTCGTTTACTCCAGGTTGCTACATTTCACTTAGCTGTATAAAAGAGTACCTGGCTGTAGACATGATCAATACATATGAATGAACAATCTTCGCGCAGTGATTGTACCGTGGCTGAATGCTTCACATAGAAGTTGAGATTGTATTATTTTAAACAACTCTACCAGGGGGTGAAGTGTGAGCTCTTGGAACGACGGCTAAAACCACCCGTTATTGGGCTATTTAATAATGTTTCCTTTAGATCGCTATCTCGGTGGTGTCATCGTAGAGGCAACGACCAAGATATGGTTCATTTCACTACAACTGCAGCGGCCGTCTGACGTGCTCATAGCGTCTACCGACAGTGCTTTGTATACGGGCGGCCGTGTGGCTTGACACCGATACCCAGTTTTCCAGTCAAGCATGTCCTGCCACTCGGAAGGCTACATTTGGCTTTAAGGCACTTCTTGGTATTGATCACACGTTGTGTCGGTTCATTATTGGCTAAATGTACGTCTTGGTTTGCAGACACATGGCGTGTCAGAATGTAGTGAATAATAAACTTAATAACAGCCACCAATATCGGTGTCATTTGTCGTGTTACCAGACTGTAGAGCTCTTGCTGTTGATGAGATCAGGTTCCGCCGTCGTCGTGGTTAGACGTTAGGTTCATTTCTCGACTCCACATTAGCCAGATCCAGGTCCATGATTCTCCCTATCCATACATATGTAACTCTTCTTCCCCTCCGCCATGATGCACTCTCGTCCATTGTTCTTCACGTGTACCTAAGCATGAGCAAATAACTGCCTGTCGCCGTTAGTAGGATGCAGCGTACAGTATATTCATATTATTAGTTGTCTTGATCCAGATTTTTTTTTCGGAAAGCATTGTTTCGTTTGTATTAACAGTTTGAACTATTGGCTGTGGAACAGGCCACAGTGATTGAGCTGGGATTTGACGTCGACGTGGTCTGGCGTTTTAAGAATAGTATTTTATTAACGGTATTATCAACTTTACACCTCTCCAACTGTCCAACTGTCCAACTCTCCAACTCCCCAACTCTCCAACTCTCCAACTCCTCCACATTTCAATGATCTACTTTCCGAGTATTCATTCCAATCTCAACAAACCACGTTAATGCTCAATTATCGTTGGTTCTTACAATTCTGTTATAAAAGAATACAATTTATAAACTGGTAATTATGTTAAATCTTGTTAAAATCTTCGTATAGAGGCAATAGTTACTGTTGTGATATGACTGTTCATCCTACATATTTTAATGACATCCGATGATCCTTTAAACACCGACCATAGATAATAAAAAGACGGTCATATTTTAATTATTTATTAAATTATTGTTGAATGTTAAACATAAATTAGACAAATGATAACTTTCATTATATGGCACATCCAGAAGGGTGTAAGGTATTTTATTTAATGAAACCATTTCACAACAAAGCTAACTAGAGTGTAACCCTTTTTTACCAGCCAAGGCGCCGCGGGTGTGCTAGCAGCAGACAGAGATTAGGCGGCCCCGGCAAACCGTCCACATTCACATCCACAGCGGCGTAACAAAACGCGGGTACGCCGGTGACGTGGCGCGTTGTGGCACAGTCACCGTCACGAACACAAAGAAATGTCCACAAATAGTTGATTGACAGTTGCGAAAGCCGCGAACGAGTGTGTGCGGGAAGTGGGTTGCTTTGTTGATCTTTCACAGCGCACTCAACCGTTGTAGCGTTATGTTCAGTGGCAGGCCTGTTACACAGTGCGTGAAATGAATTGAAATAACGTTAACATGGTCGACTGGTACTACTAGCTAGTGGGCGATAATGCCAACCTACCTGCACACCGGCCTGATTGTCTGTTTGTAGGTTTAACTGTCCTCCTGCCTGCCTAATCGTACAGCTGTATGTCAACCAAATGTGATGTTTATTCCAGACAAAAACGGCCACATTATTCACATGCAACACATGTACGCCTACATCAACCATTACTTAACATGTAAGTTTTACGTTGCATTAAAGACGTTTCCAGACGGCAGGTAGTATATGTAGTCCTAGGGTCAACTAAAACATTTCAAATACATCAGAATAGTCAATTAGGTTTTACGGTTTTATCGCATAGAGGTTTTTTTCACTGTTTTGCAAAAAATACCTTTTTATATTTGTAGCTTAAGCCACATGTGCAACTTACACTGTACATACTGACAAACGAACAGTAAAAAGAAAAGGTATGTTGTATCTGCCCAAAGTAATATTAAATTGGTTCACAAAAATCAACCATAAAATGTCCACTCGACATTCCTTTAATAGTTGTACGCTACCTTCAATGCATATTCTTCAAAGGTTCTGACAGCGTATTAATACTAATAATAACAGTTCTTTGATGCGCCAGTTTCTAACTTCTAACGCTAATCACTGCGTGTACAAACTAAAAGTTCATTAAAAATATATATAAATAAGTTAATTATTTAACTAATTTACCAGCAGCGGGGTTCACCATGTTGACAACTGTGGCGCCATCACGGATGATAACATCAGTCACTGAGCAGTTAACAGATGCAAATGCATTTGAATGCGCATTTGAATGTTGAGCATTTGAATGCGCATTCAAATGCCTCCATACAATTTTTAATGCATTTGCATTTGTATTTGAATGCACACCTTAAACATTTGCATTTGAATGCGACCAACAAACATTTGATTTGTCAAATGCACAATCAAATGTACAATCAAACGCAAGCGTAATTCTTTTAATAATTATTATTGTTAGATTCACTTTCACAAGTTCTCAACATGCCATTGGGAAAATTGCTTTGTAGTGAGCAGTACCTTCAGCAGATTATGAAATCATTGTCTGACCTGTGAATCCACTTTCACAATGTGCTCTTTGAAAAAGTATTCTGTAGGTCAACTGGTCAATGCCTGAGCTGTTATTCATACAACATGAAAATACCAACTGGTCTATAAGTTGATGGCTTCAGATATTACCTGTTCACTGAAACAAATCAAACAATTCAAACAAATGACTCCCTTGTGTTGTGTTGGCATTGTTGGGGTGGGTTGGGGTGGCAGCTCATTGGGGGAGTAAGCATTAGCAATACCAGCCCTGAATATTTAGAGCCAGAGAGAGAGATTAGTGGTAGCTGTAATTATCCACCAGGTTATCTTCCCGTGACCCCACTAGTGGACAGTCTATTATCTTGGGTTCCCCTTCCATTCTGGCCTACCTGAAGGATTAGCCTTTCATTCCCTGCCATGGTTCCCAGTAAACTGTCAATTGTCTATTCCTCCCTCCCATTTCCACCACCTCTGCAGGCCTGGAACTTTGTGACTCTACACACATGTTCATGTAGTGGGACTGGTATGTAGTGGTACTTAGTGGTTGCAATAATGTACAACTGTATTTATTAAATAAATTGGTAATGTGTTTGTATACATTACGTTGTTGTTTTCTCCAAATAAAACAAATTGTTAATATAAAGCGAAAATATTTGAAATTAATTCAAATGCATTTGCAAATGTGTAACCAAAACATTTGCATTTGCATTCGAATGCGACCCCAAAACATTTGCATTTGCATTTGAATCAAGTGAAACATTTGCATTTGCATTCAAATGCGTTGACATGCATTCGTTAACAAGTCTGTCACCGAGACAACACTTTTGATATTGCCACAGTGTTCGAGACAACGTGGAGAGACGTAATGTGACATCGATGGTGGGTATACCTGGTTCTCATGCTGAAGATGGCCATCTCGTACATGAAGGGAGACATAGATCCAGGAGTACAGCCTACAGTCATTCTTCAAAGATGACAATTGCAGCTTTGTATTTGACTGTTCCTTTGCAGGGGGCCTATTGAAGACTGGGAACTTATTCTCTATGATTCGTTCACTAATGGAATTCGTGGCCAATAGTCGTTCGGACATTGAAGCATCGTACTGGTCTTGTCCAATATTTTCTTTTAAACAACATCACCTGCCGCTTGACCAGCGATTTGTTTGGGTGTCTAGTGTAACCCGACTACCAGCCGTACACTAAATGTACATCATTGTTCTTTGTTCAGGTGCACGGTGCCGATTCGACAGCACGTCGGCTAATCGAGGGACGTGCATTTTCCCCTGCCGGTGTACCAAGGGTTGCGACCACGTCACGGGTCAGTGTTTGGACAACGGACAGTGTAGAGATGGTCAACCGAGTGGTTACAACTGGAGAGGGACAGCCTGCCAGATAGGTGGGTGCCAAACAACTTAAATCTGCCTTGTGTCGAGGTAACGTCATGTTAAACACTAAATCACTACCGTCGTATACTAAACACTAAACACTAAATCACTACCGTCGTATACTAAACACTAAACACTAAATCACTACCGTCGTATACTAAACACTAAACACTAAATCACTACCGTCGTATACTAAACACTAAACACTAAATCACTACCGTCGTATACTCCACTTAATAAACACACTATTTGAAAATGTTACTAATACAACATAAGTTATTCCCCTTACGGGATAACAACGATTCATAATAATTCTACGAATCAGAATAATAGTGGGGTGAATTTCGAAAAATTATAAAGGTTCTACGGGTTCATATTGGTGTCGTAGATAAAACCCGGAACGTTTGGTTCCTGAGATGCAAAGCGTCTAGGAGAAGTAGCATGCATACATATACATACATACATACATACATACATACATACATACATACATACATACACACATACATACATACATACATACATACATATATACATACATGCATGCATGCATACATACATATATACATACATACTTGCATGCATACATACTAACAAACATACATACATACATACATACATACATACATACATACATACATACATACATACATACATACATAAATACATACATACATACATACATACATACATACATACATACATACATACATACATACATACAAACATACATACATACATACATACATACATACATACATACATACATACATACATACATACATACATACATACATACATATATACATGCGCTGGCTCGATTATAGTAACACAATTCTATATAACAACTTTGCATTATAATGAAACAAAATGTCGGATGATTTCCCATTTTCCTAAAAACTGTAATAATGCAAAATCTATATAAATCGGTATGAATTGGAAAGCGAATATAGATTTAACCTAGTGGAGCTACGAATTACGTTATCATATAAACAGTAATGTTACTAATGGAAAAAAACTGACCGATTCCACGAAGTAGATATCGCACGCTAACTGATGCCTTCTCCTTTTAAGTACAGTGAAACTTCATTATTAAGGTCACCGAGACTGGACCAAATTGACTTGAATAGCGAGATGATCGTATTAGCGGGATTAATGTCCTAAACTTTACTGTTGTGGAAACAATTACGGACTGTTCTGGGGTGCGAGGTGGCTGTATTACTGAGGTGACCGTAGTTGCGAGGTGGCTGTATTACTGAGGTGACCGTAATTGCGAGGTGGCTATATTACTGAGGTGACCGTAATTGCAAGATGGCTGTATTTCTGAGGTGACCATAAAGCGTGGTTCAACAACTTATTTATTTGTGTTATTGCAGTGATCATTTTGGTTTCTTTGCATGACATTTTATTATTTTCCAGGAAATGTAGCATTAAACAAGACAACAACCCAGAGCACGGGTAAATGGGGTGGCGAGTACCCCGCCAGCCAGGCTGTTGACGGTGCTATCGATATGTTGTCTTATCAGCACTGCGCCATTCCTAACGCGAACTCTGTTTCCAATGTCTGGTGGAACGTAGACTTTGGACGGAACTACAAAATATCTGGTGTTGTCATCTATAACAGCGACACGGGTGAGTATTATACGTAATCCCTCAGGCGTAATGTATGTTTCACCACAAAAGGAAATTAAAATTTATTTAAACTACTTATCTATTATGTCCATTCTTTGCACTACATTAGGTCAGTTCTTCCAACGTTACCCGTACTTTTTAGATTCTGCAACTAATATACAATTGTACAATTATTATTACTTCATAATTGCGTACGACCCCAGTATATATATATATATATATATATATATATATATATATATATATATATATATATATATATATATATATATATATATATATATAGTCATATATCACAATTTACAATACTTGTGTTAGTACATCTAACTTTGCTAATGCAATAAATCAATAATATGATTCCGTTCATCTAGTTTTTGGTTTCATGTGGCACAAATCTAATTTATTTCAAATGCATATATAAATGCATAACCAAAACAATTGCATTTGTATGCGAACCCAAAACATTTCCATTTGTACGAAAAATAAGGTTTGCATTTTCATTTAAATACATTGAAAGTTGTGTAGTTGCATACAAATATATTTCGACCACTTTGTTAAGAAGAATCCTAAAAAAAAATACTACAGCATAAGACACATATTAGCAACAACTTTCGCTCAAATAATTTAACACCTCTGCTTTCTCTTTTACTAGTTGTAGATGCACCACAATGTGCCGCCATAGAGATGACTGCCCAAGTGCGCTGTGGCGCTGTAGGAATCAGTGAGTTGGACTGTCGGGTCCAAGGATGTTGTTGGGACGGAGAGGCCCGGGACAGCGACATCGCATGCTACAGACAACGTACGTACTGTCCTGGTAATCACAAAAATGACTGATAAATTGAAATTGAAATTGTAATCGATCTGTTTTTACCAAAGTTACTAAGTAATAGTTCAATCACATTGCATGACTGTTAATTAGTGTATTTACAATATCACGAATTTATGGCAATATGTACTGCAGTTGTTTATCAATAAGTTATGTTGCATGCAACAAAATATTTAAAGACATTGTGAATGTGCGTGCGTGCGTGCGTGCGTGCGTGCGTGCGTGCGTGCGTGCGTGCGTGCGTGCGTGCGTGCGAATGTGAGACTGACTCCGGCGTACATGCGTGATGTGTTCATGCGTACGCCTGGTGTGAACATCCTGGCATTGCATTATACTGAATAATAATCACGCCTTGACTTCATGAATTATAGTAAAGTGACATTAGATAATGAATGTACTATGATGATTGATACAGCATTGAGAAAATGTTGCCAAACGTTTGATATGTTTGATTACAGAGTGTAAGGCGGGTTACTTTGGCTGGCGATGTCGCTTCCACTGCCACAAGTGTTCGACATGTGACAGCGTCACAGGAGAGTGTCCAACAACCTGCCAAGACGACCGGTGGGGCGTTGGGTGTTTGCTGAGTAAGTATTCTACTTTGACAAAGACATTTATTAGATGTACTGGTTTATCTATACATTGCCAACGCATGTTATGCCAGCAATTCCACCTGGCTTCTCCAAAGAGCTTGGATTAGTAGACATATACATATCTAGAATTATTTGTATTAAAACGTTTAACTTCCATTTTGCAATGAAGTGACGATTGTACTACACTGAAGATTGTACGCTTAGTTAAACATATATTTAGTAAACACAAGTGACTAGTAAAGACTAAGCTAATAAATTAAAAGTTTTAAATTCAGATGAAACATATGAAAACAAAATAATCCACGATATGTAATAGTGAATAATATGAAGTTTTACAGCCAAGCAGGATGTCCTCTAGTGTTTGTAATGTTGTGTTTATCCAGTACTGTAAATAATAGGAAGTCTTACAGCCAAGCAGGATGTCCTCTAGTGCTTGTAATGTTGTGTTTATCCAGTTCTATAAATAATAGGAAGTCTTACAGCCAAGTAGGATGTCCTCTAGTGCTTGTAATGTTGTGTTTATCCAGTACTATAAATAATAGGAAGTCTTACAGCCAAGCAGGATGTCATCTAGTGCTTGTAATGTTGTGTTTATCCAGTACTATAAATAATATGAAGTCTTACAGCCAAGCAGGATGTCCTCTAGTGCTTGTAATGTTGTGTTTATCCAGTTCTATAAATAATAGGAAGTCTTACAGCCAAGTAGGATGTCCTCTAGTGCTTGTAATGTTGTGTTTATCCAGTTCTATAAATAATAGGAAGTCTTACAGCCAAGCAGGTTGTCCTCTAGTGCTTGTAATGTTGTGTTTATCCAGTACTATAAATAATGGGAAGTCTTACAGCCAAGCAGGATGTCCACTAGTGCTTGTAATGTTGTGTTTATCCAGTACTATAAATAATGGGAAGTCTTACAGCCAAGCAGGATGTCCTCTAGTGCTTGTAATGTTGTGTTTACCCAGTACTATAAATAATAGGAAGTCTTACAGGCAAGCAGGATGTCCTCTAGTGTTTGTCATGTTGTGTTTATCCAGTACTATAAATAATAGGAAGTCTTACAGCCAAGATGGATGTCCTCTAGTGCTTGTAATGTGTTTATCCAGTACTGTAAATAATAGGAAGTCTTACAGCCAAGTAGGATGTCCTCTAGTGCTTGTAATGTTGTGTTTATCCAGTACGATAAATAATAGGAAGTCTTACAGCCAAGCAGGATATCCTCTAGTGCTTGTAATGTGTTTATCCAGTACTATAAATAATAGGAAGTATTACAGCCAAGCAGGATGTCATCTAGTGCTTGTAATGTTGTGTTTATCCAGTACTATAAATAATATGAAGTCTTACAGCCAAGCAGGATGTCCTCTAGTGCTTGTAATGTT
Source organism: Lamellibrachia columna (assembly GCA_963662155.1). Lineage (NCBI taxonomy): Eukaryota > Metazoa > Annelida > Polychaeta > Sabellida > Siboglinidae > Lamellibrachia > Lamellibrachia columna. Next base: position 47,397,287 of record OY759273.1, on the reverse strand, counting down.
GTGTTTATCCAGTTCTATAAATAATAGGAAGTCTTACAGCCAAGTAGGATGTCCTCTAGTGCTTGTAATGTTGTGTTTATCCAGTTCTATAAATAATAGGAAGTCTTACAGCCAAGCAGGTTGTCCTCTAGTGCTTGTAATGTTGTGTTTATCCAGTACTATAAATAATGGGAAGTCTTACAGCCAAGCAGGATGTCCACTAGTGCTTGTAATGTTGTGTTTATCCAGTACTATAAATAATGGGAAGTCTTACAGCCAAGCAGGATGTCCTCTAGTGCTTGTAATGTTGTGTTTACCCAGTACTATAAATAATAGGAAGTCTTACAGGCAAGCAGGATGTCCTCTAGTGTTTGTCATGTTGTGTTTATCCAGTACTATAAATAATAGGAAGTCTTACAGCCAAGATGGATGTCCTCTAGTGCTTGTAATGTGTTTATCCAGTACTGTAAATAATAGGAAGTCTTACAGCCAAGTAGGATGTCCTCTAGTGCTTGTAATGTTGTGTTTATCCAGTACGATAAATAATAGGAAGTCTTACAGCCAAGCAGGATATCCTCTAGTGCTTGTAATGTGTTTATCCAGTACTATAAATAATAGGAAGTCTTACAGCCAAGCTGGATGTCCTCTAGTGCTTGTAATGTTGTGTTTATCCAGTACTATAAATAATAGGAAGTCTTACAGCCAAGCTGGATGTCCTCTAGTGCTTGTAATGTTGTGTTTATCCAGTACTATAAATAATAGGAAGTCTTACAGCCAAGTAGGATGTCCTCTAGTGCTTGTAATGTTGTGTTTATCCAGTACTATAAATAATAGGAAGTCTTACAGCCAAGTAGGATGTCCTCTAGTGCTTGTAATGTTGTGTTTATCCAGTACTATAAATAATAGGAAGTCTTACAGCCAAGTAGGATGTCCTCTAGTGCTTGTAATGTTGTGTTTATCCAGTACTATAAATAATATGAAGTCTTACAGCCAAGCTGGATGTCCTCTAGTGCTTGTAATGTTGTGTTTATCCAGTACTATAAATAATAGGAAGTCTTACAGCCAAGCAGGATGTCCTCTAGTGCTTGTAATGTTGTGTTTATCCAGTACTATAAATAATAGGAAGTCTTACAGCCAAGTAGGATGTCCTCTAGTGCTTGTAATGTTGTGTTTATCCAGTACTATAAATAATAGGAAGTCTTACAGCTAAGTAGGATGTCCTCTAGTGCTTGTAATGTTGTGTTTATCCAGTACTATAAATAATAGGAAGTCTTACAGCCAAGCTGGATGTCCTCTAGTGCTTGTAATGTTGTGTTTATCCAGTACTATAAATAATAGGAAGTCTTACAGCCAAGCAGGATGTCCTCTAGTGCTTGTAATGTTGTGTTTATCCAGTACTATAAATAATAGGAAGTCTTACAGCCAAGTAGGATGTCCTCTAGTGCTTGTAATGTGTTTATCCAGTACTATAAATAATAGGAAGTCTTACAGCCAAGTAGGATGTCCTCTAGTGCTTGTAATGTTGTGTTTATCCAGTACTATAAATAATAGGAAGTCTTACAGCCAAGTAGGATGTCCTCTAGTGCTTGTAATGTGTTTATCCAGTACTATAAATAATAGGAAGTCTTACAGCCAAGTAGGATGTCCTATAGTGCTTGTAATGTTGTGTTTATCCAGTACTATAAATAATAGGAAGTCTTACAGCCAAGTAGGATGTCCTCTAGTGCTTGTAATGTTGTGTTTATCCAGTACTATAAATAATAGGAAGTCTTACAGCCAAGTAGGATGTCCTCTAGTGCTTGTAATGTTGTGTTTATCCAGTACTATAAATAATAGGAAGTCTTACAGCCAAGTAGGATGTCCTCTAGTGCTTGTAATGTTGTGTTTATCCAGTACTATAAATATCAGTGTTGCAGCGCGACACATTTAAGTTTTTCTTATTTACTAAACCAACGGCATCAAACAGACACGATGTCGCAGGTTATGAATAATAGTCAGTCAAAATAATTCTAGGGCCACGTTGTGTACTACTTCACACCTACATAATATGTGTCACATGATGATATTTAACAGCGACTGCAGCGGACGGGTTCTGCTTGTGTGTTTTGGAAGTGTGTTGGTGTGATTTAAATAATGTTGTTATTTCAGAAAACAACTGCTACTACGACGATCAGAAGGGCTTTAAATACACGGGCCGGACGAACCGTAAGCATTCTTTTACATGTCTGAAGTGGACACTTCAAACTAGAAAAGTCGACAACAAGTTTCCTGAAGGCAGTCGGGCAGCGGCGGAAAACTACTGCCGCAACCCGGACGATGATCGTAGGCCGTGGTGCTACTACTACAACAACAACAACGTACATAAGTGGCACTTCTGCGACGTGAATGCTTGTGGTACGTATTCCATCACTTACACCAACACACCAACTAACATTATACCTACACAATGTTACATGACATGTTCATACGATATGCAGTGAAACCAAAGCAGTGTTCTGTCTACAAAAACAATATCGCACGTATTTATATCAATACAACGCTATGGTCTCATGCATCACAAAAGTGTACATATTTGTACTGTTACCCTTGTATCAAGGCAGCCATGTATATTTGCAGAATGTGTACTGCCTCGATATAATATACACCTGTTAGAGATTACGTATTGCCATTATTTACTTATTTGTTGATGCTACCAATTGAAAGAATGTGGTTTAACAACTATAGAGACAAGGAGGTTAAGAGGAGAGCAAATTGAAGTTTTTAAGATATTGAATAGGTATGAAAATACTGATAGAATTTTTTTTTCACATTCAAGAAATATAATAGAACTAGAGGACATGAAGTAACATTAGTGAAGGATTAGTTTAGATTGTATATCAAGAAGTACTCGTTCTCACAGAGGACAATAAATGAATGGAACAAATTATCTACAGATTGCGTAACTGCTAGCAGCATGAATATGTTTAAAAACAAGGTTGACACATATCTCAGAAGGGCGGATTACACATAGATTAAAAATGTTGGACTCTTGATAAGTCAATGGCTTCCTTGTCCACTTGCCATCTTGGCCTTTGCCTTGGGTGGCAATCTTGTTAAATCTTCTTAGTTGCGATTGTTGGTTGTTGAACAACACTTTGTTCATTAACGATGGTCTTTGTTGAGGTGAGAGAAACGATAGAGCACGGGTGAGGTGGTCCGCCAGTTTCAGCAGCTGGCTGTCCTTTAAGCAGCGAGTCCATCATCATTAGTAAATAATAGTTTCCAGATCTGGATCTGTGGATTGTTGGTTTTGGCTTTAATGCGAGTAGGATTCAATACGTTGCATCAGTCTTGTATGACGCCGTCTGTGTTCGGAGTGATTCAGGAGAACCGATAAAGCTACCAAATGGTAATAATAATAATAATAATAATAAAAGTACTCATATAGCGCCCGATAAATCAAGATTGCTCTCATGCGCTTTGCATACATATTAGTGGTGTTGGGAACCTCGGTGTCCCATCACCAAAACTTACTATTCCAGTACCCAACTACTCTCAAGTATTTCCCTAAGCCCGTGTGGATTACACTCAGGATAATAAAAATAATCTAAGCGTATACATCCTGACAAACAAACTGGACTAGGGACTATAGGCTGTCGATTAGCATCATTAACCTTCCAGCAATCCATACAAACAAACTGGACCAGGGATTTTAGGCTGTCGATTAGCATCATTAACCTTCCAGCAATCCATACAAACAAACTGGACCAGTGACTTTAGGCTGTCGATTAGCATCATTAACCTTCCAGCAATCCATACAAACAAAGCAGGCCTTTGATGCGTTAGTATCTGCCTTTTCATCGGAGCAGGCTGCAAAGTCGAAGCGGGTTTAATTCTAGGCGTCCATTGAGCAACCACAGTAAGGTAGCGTTCCGCCGCAGTCTGTCTGCTTCGTTGGGAATAGTGTTTGGTAAACAAGCAGATTGAAGGCGAAACTAAAATGGTACAACCTTCCGTATGGCAACAAGAAACGCCAGGACAACGTATTCTTGCACGAACACGCGACATGGAATATATTAATGGCCGAATGACTGGATTCATCTACAGCTAAACATAAACATTCCATCCCTGTACACAGTTCACTCAGCTCTAAAATAGTACCTGGCTACATACAGATATGAATATCTGAACGAATAGTCTTCTTGCAGTAATTACAGCGTGGCTGCTTCCCAGAGAAGTCGTGATGGCGTTAGAATGAACAGGTCTGCCAGAGAGTGAAAGGTGAAGCGCTTTGAGCAGTCCCAAGGAAGAACGTACCTTTATCTTTACCAGTGGACGAAACAGGGATGAGTGAATTCTTTCGCGAACGATTACTATTTGTTCGAAACTTGGCGACCACAGACAGATCTAGTAGAGATATGCGCCAATTCAGCTAAACATTTTCCGCTTGTTGCTAGCGCAACACGTCAGCGAGATATTCTAGCAAAACACAATTATACCTCACACTTCCGTTGTAATGAAATACACCAGCAGCGACATCGCAGAAAGTCCATGATTTGTGTTTTATATATTATATATATATATATATATATATATATATATATATATATATATATATATATATATATATATATATATATATATATATATATACATATATATATACATATATACATATATATATATATATATATATATATATATATATATATATATATATATATATATATATATATATATATATATATACATATATATATATATATACATATATATATATATATACATATATATATATATATATATATATATATATATATATATATATATATATATATATATATATATATATATCGGTGTTGCGCAGATTTCTGTATTGGTCACTTTACACAAAAACATTAGTAGATATCATAATACGCCGTCAACATGTTGCGCCTTTTCTACGCGCATGACAGAGGTCTGCGTCTCCTTCAAGAACAGCAGAATAACAAGCTGAAGACTAGTTGAATGTAGTAAGTAGGAAGTTGGCTCGCACAAATATCCTAAAATTTAAACATGATCTGAGATTGTAAAAAAATATGCAGCGGACGGCGACTAATACATAGATGGTTTGTAACAAGGGAGCACACAACGATCAGCGTGTCCCATATATCCGCACGTTTCTATCCGTAGACTAACCTAGGATAGTGCAGTGCACAAATATATGTTACTGGCTTGTAGCAATGGCATAGCTGCTATGCGCATTTGACTGTCTTCACTGATCATCCAAGGCAAATATTACATACTACCTCCGCAAAAGAAGTATAGGCACAGCTGTTTTTTTATCGATACACTTTTCATTTGAAAACTCGGATTATTGCAAGAGGGGAAGTACCCTTCTATGTGTCATTCTATAAAGACCGTCTACAATATTTATGAGTAACCAAACACTTCAGCATGTGTCTGTAGTTATCACATAATTGACGCAGCGAATTACTTTTATTCAGACTGTCCCAGTCGTCTGTTTGGCGTCAACTGTGTCAAAGAGTGTCACTGCAAGAACGTGGATGAGAACTGTCAGAGGAACACGCCTAAAGGTCGATGTCTGTCTGGCTGTGCTCCACACTTCACGGGACCGACTTGTCAAGGTAACACGTTCTGCTGTTATCAACTTCATATGTATGCGAGCAAACTTCAACTTCATTTCACTGCTAAAGTCCAATGTTACGTCATGTAGCTGAAGATATGAGACAGAACATTTTAATAAATGCCTACAAGAACCTGCAAGAACACGTCATACCTCATGCATGCATGCATGTATGCATGCATACATACATACATACATACATACATACATACATACATACATACATACATACAATATACATACATACATATATACATACATACATACATACATACACACGTACACGCGTACACGCGTACATACGTACACACGTACACACGTACACACGTACGCACGTACATACGTACATACATACATACATACATACATACATACATACATACATACATACATACATACATACATACATACATACATACATACATACATATATATGCATTTATGCATACACACGCAACATTTTTCTCTCTCTCCCGCTGCAGAATGCGAGAACGGTCATTTTGGAGAGTTTTGTGAAGGCACGTGTCACTGTCAATCTGGCAGCTGTGACAAGACGACAGGACACTGTCCAAGTGCATGTGCTGTCGGCTGGACTGGTAACAACTGTCAGAAAGGTCGGATTCACATCCTATAGCGCATTGCTCTTACAACAAATACACACACAAGCAAATGATTTGGTTAATCGTATAATAGACAAGAAATAACAAATACTATTTACAAAGAGCCAATCAATATAACTAGAATTAGAAAATGTGGCGTAATCAGATTATTTGAATAATTTAATGTTAACAGCGTGGATAAGAAGGTATAAACAACAAGATGATCTACACAGATTAGCCAGATGGTGAGAACATGACTTATGTTGTTTAATATTTTGCGGTACAACAAAATAAATTATATTTCCACTGCGTACTCTCAGACGAGCGACGACTCAGTGCATTCACACTGAGCGTTGGCAACAGCTCAGACATAGAGGACCACACTCAGTGTGCAAGTCACAACGGCGCCGTGGCTGCTGGAACGACGGTCAACGAGTCGTGTTCAGCGACAGGTCGTTATCTGTCCTTCAGACGGAGTGGAGGCGGAGACGATCACTGGACAACCCTGTGTGAAGTCGTTGTCATTGGTCATAGATATATATGTAAGTAGCAGCCTTTTGTCTGGTTTCGTTGTGACGACATAAGATACACATACAAAACATCGGTTTCCATGCGCACTGTGTGCGTGACTTTCTTTTCGTTGCCCTCCTAAAATTTTCACTTTTTGGTGACTTCTTCGCAAATATATGGAAATCTTGTTATATAGCGTGTCGCTCTTTAAACATTGTGTGAACTACTTGACCAGTTGTTTGATCTAGGGGACGAGTGTAACGGATAGAGCGAAAACAATTACGTATTCTGACACACTAAAGAAGAACTCAATCTAATAAGACAGTTTCGTTATATTTTTTCATTTGATACTAATACATCTTGGTACATTACTTCAGCGATGAGTCAACAATAAACAATAACTAGGAATGAGGAATTCCAACATTGTGTTTGTTATCTAAGCAAATGTATTTTAGAGCCGTTCTTATGTTTCACAGCTTGTCAACTCTGTCCGTCAACATGCAGTGACGTAATTGGTTGTGACGCATGCGCACCAGGCAAGCAGCAGCCGGACTGCGCACGCGGTGTGTGGCAGACAATGTATATATTAATAGGTTAAATTTGGGTCCAGTCTGGCAGTATCTCCTCCCAGGCGCCGACGTTCACTCGACTCTTTCTATGCTCATTCGCCTCCTTCGATACGTTGACAACGTTAATGTTTTCTGTAAAACTATGTTGTATCTTTCATTTAATGGCAACGTACCAACATTTCTAAATCATTCACCGGGCTGGGCTGAAAATGATTTGCAAAGGTGTTGTTTCTAGAAAATACTGTCGATATCCTTCATATCTATGTCAAGTATAAATATGCAGGTAGTTCCTTTACTCTTGTCATTCACATAATTGTGATCATATTCTGACTTCCTTTCGTTTGGCGTGGTTAATATTCATGTAAATCATGTTATTTGTAGCATGGTGGCAACTTGTTATTCTTGTTCGTTTTCTGCAGACTGCGACGACGGATCCTACGGAATCAACTGCAACGAAAGCTGCGGACATTGCAAGGAACAGCCAAACTGTTCCATCGGGAACGGAAGTTGTCCCAACGGATGTGACCCCTGGTACATCTCAGACGTTTGTAAGACTTACATAGGTGTGTGTAATTGTACCATATTTATTCAGTCGTATCAAATCAGTCTAGCCAGACGTGTTTACACTATTCCTGACATTTGGTTCTTTTCAGAGGAATTGATAAGTAACACACCACCTGAAAGTGATATGTCGTGTTGCAACGCGCTGCTCTTCACTGTTATCAAGAAAAATAATGATGGGTTACGGAAATCCAAATAACTGCATATTTTGCTCCAGCTATTCCAGCGTTTCATCCATCCGTCAAGGCAGACAGTAGCAATGTCACCAGTTCATTTGCCAGAGTGAGTTGGCCTAGGGCCAGCAACATATCAGCTGGTCTGGAAGGCCACTACCACTACATCTTGTGGCTGCGAGCCGACGGGGGGTCAGAGAAGAACATGGCACGAGTAGAGCAGGGCGCTGGTGAACAACGGGTGGAAGCACAGATCACCGGACTCACGTCCAACACGGCATACTCACTCCGAGTGGAACCTTATCGTCAGTTGAATGGAGAACGCGAGGGAGGCGCGTCTACAGGGGTCGTCAGGTTCAAAACCAAATCCTCAGGTATAGTGTGTTTTGTTGTTGTTAAACACCAGCTAACCACCAGCTAACCACCAGCTAACCACCAGCTAACCACCAGCTAACCACCAGCTAACCACCAGCATTACGATCTAATTCATTTAATAAACATACTTTGCTAACTATCTTACGCACACACACGCGCACACACGCGCAAAACCACGTACACAAAGACACGAGCACACGCGCACACACGCGCACACAAACACACACACACGCGCGCATGCACACAAACACAGGCACAGGCACACGCACACGCACGTATACGCTAGCATGCACGCACGCACGCACTCATTACCGTAGGATAAGACAGATCTCAAATTACATTCACGGAGAACCTTTGGCTGTTTGTTTTGTAATGTGTAATACCCGAGGTAAACTAAACGTATGTTTTTTTTTTTATATAGCGCAGTATCAGTCAAAAGTCTTTCTTTAATTTGATCGACTTCGCGATTAATCGAAAAACTTCAAAATAAACACAGTGCCGTGTTCAGTCTATATATTAGAAAACAGTTCGTACCACTCATGTTGTTGTATGGATAAGATCGTTCTAGATAATATAACATATTGGCGGGAAATCTTGGCGGACGTGTCGATTAGAAACTGGTAAAATAGTATATTAACATCGTCATATTATTCGTTGTTCAAATAGACTTGATTATAAAGTGGTATGGGAAGATTACCTTCTTGTGCTACATTTTATATCTGAATAATCAACTAAGATTATGATTACACGACAGAGTCACTTGGAGGAGATGGGTTAAATGGAGGTGCCACGGCCGGTGTAGTCATTGCTGTGATTGTCTTCATCGCTGGCGTCTCCAGTGTCGGCGCTGTCTTCTTTCTCAGGTCGTATATCGAATCGTGTACATATATTAAGCAAATGCAATTATGTACATTGTAGTCTAAATGTATTTAAATGCATGTTTTAGTTATGGAAGACATTGCAGTGTGGTTATTGAAGAGATTTCAATTGAAAAAGCTGTAAAACACCAGATGTTTATTGTGTACCTTCAGTGTATATGTAGATGTTCCAGGTGCTTCTGTCAAGACTTCATCATGACCACAATCTGTCAAGAAGGACGTTGTGTTGTTGACGAATGTATGCTGTGTTTATGTTGCCTGTGCGTTGTCCATTTTGTATCTGAAGCATATTCGATATACAAGTTTTAGTAAAAATAGAGATCATTGATAATTTTACGTACACCTAAATATTTATGAGAAATGTTACAGCCAAAACAAATGTTCTACGTTATTGACGCAAATTGTTGGCATATACCTCACAACTGTATAACATATACCTATATGTAGTTGTATTTTAAGGTAATTCATGTTTTTGTAGTTCAGTGATTTAATGATTCAGTGTTTGAATGTTCTAATGTTCTAATGTTCTAATGATTCAGTGTTTGAATGTTCTAATGTTTCGCGACAAATTTGACAATGTTTTTGTTCTTGTTATCAATGCGCTTCAGCACCAGTGGCATCCGTCTGTCTCGACAGATAACGGCGCTCCACCGATGCGCTTCAGCACCAGTGGCATCCGTCTGTCTCGACAGATAACGGCGCTCCACCGATGCGCTTCAGCATCAGTGGCATCCGTCTGTCTCGACAGATAACGGCGCTCCACCGATGCGCTTCAGCATCAGTGGCATCCGTCTGTCTCGACAGATAACGGCACTCCACCGATGCGCTTCAGCACCAGTGGCATCCGTCTGTCTCGACAGATAACGGCACTCCACCGATGCGCTTCAGCACCAGTGGCATCCGTCTGTCTCGACAGATAACGGCGCTCCGCCGATGCGCTTCAGATTCAGTGGCATCCATCTGTCTCGACAGATAACGGCACTCCACCGATGCGCTTCAGCACCAGTGGCATCCGTCTGTCTCGACAGATAACGGCACTCCACCGATGCGCTTCAGCACCAGTGGCATCCGTCTGTCTCGACAGATAACGGCGCTCCGCCGATGCGCTTCAGATTCAGTGGCATCCGTCTGTCTCGACAGATAACGGCACTCCACCGATGCGCTTCAGCATCAGTGGCATCCGTCTGTCTCGACAGATAACGGCACTCCACCGATGCGCTTCAGCACCAGTGGCATCCGTCTGTCTCGACAGATAACGGCGCTCCACCGATGCACTTCAGCATCAGTGGCACCCGTCTATCTCGACAGATAACGGCGCTCCGCCGATGCGCTTCAGCATCAGTGGCATCCGTCTGTCTCGACAGATAACGGCGTTCCACCGATGCGTTTCAGCATCAGTGGCATCCGTCTGTCTCGACAGATAACGGCGCTCCACCGATGCGTTTCAGCATCAGTGGCATCCGTCTGTCTCGACAGATAACGGCGCTCCACCGATGCGCTTCAGCATCAGTGGCATCCGTCTGTCTCGACAGATAACAGCGCTCCATCGATGCGCTTCAGCATCAGTGGCATCCGTCTGTCTCGACAGATAGCGGCGCTCCACCGATGCGCTTCAGCATCAGTGGCATCCGTCTGTCTCGACAGATAGCGGCGCTCCACCGATGCGCTTCAGCATCAGTGGCATCCGTCTGTCTCGACAGATAACGGCGCTCCACCGATGCGCTTCAGCATCAGTGTCATCCGTCTGTCTCGACAGATAACGGCGCTCCACCGATGCGCTTCAGCATCAGTGGCATCCGTCTGTCTCGACAGATAACGGCGCTCCGCCGATGCGCTTCAGCATCAGTGGCATCCGTCTGTCTCGACAGATAACGGCGCTCCACCGATGCGCTTCAGCATCAGTGGCATCCGTCTGTCTCGACAGATAACGGCGCTCCACCGATGCGCTTCAGCATCAGTGGCATCCGTCTGTCTCGACAGATAACGGCGCTCCACCGATGCGTTTCAGCATCAGTGGCATCCGTCTGTCTCGACAGATAACGGCGCTCCACCGATGCGCTTCAGCATCAGTGGCATCCGTCTGTCTCGACAGATAACGGCGCTCCACCGATGCGCTTCAGCATCAGTGGCATCCGTCTGTCTCGACAGATAACGGCGCTCCACCGATGCGCTTCAGCATCAGTGGCATCCGTCTGTCTCGACAGATAACGGCGCTCCACCGATGCGCTTCAGCATCAGTGGCATCCTCTGTCTCGACAGATAACGGCGCTCCATCGATGCGCTTCAGCATCAGTGGCATCCGTCTGTCTCGACAGATAACGGCGCTCTACCGATGCGCTTCAGCATCAGTGGTATCCGTCTGTCTCGACAGATAACGGCGCTCCACCGATGCGCTTCAGCATCAGTGGTATCCGTCTGTCTCGACAGATAACGGCGCTCCATCGATGCGCTTCAGCATCAGTGGCATCCGTCTGTCTCGACAGATAACGGCGCTCCATCGATGCGCTTCAGCATCAGTGGCATCCGTCTGTCTCGACAGATAACCGCGCTCCACCGATGCGCTTAGTGGTGTTGTTATTGGTAGCAACGGAAACTGTGCGAGCCACTGTGACGCCTGTGTGATGGCAGTGTGACGGCAGTATGACGGCAGTGTGACGGTCATGTAACTTCAATTATATATTGTTTTCTTGTCGCCGCGATTGACAACGCATCTGTTGACAATGAACCAGTTGAAGTATTGTGATTATCTACCCATTTGTACTCATGCGTGTATCTGTACAAACTAGACGGCGGCGCAGTGGAAAGGGGAACAGAGCGAATGTAGCGATAGATGATCTGGACCGTAACGTGCAAGGCAAGTACAAGATAGATTAACGTAAAACAATTAAGCAATATTTTGTGCCCTTCCGAATAAAACGCACGACGGTGAACGTTTAAGGTAGTCATATATATGTTGTTGTATTGAGCAACTTGCAAGTTATATTGAGACCAGACCATTTAAAAGAAATCACAAAATGAAACAAAACAAGTATTACGTAAGCTACAAGATATGTTTAGTAATTATAACAAGATCAAACTGAATAAACTGCACAACTAAATCTACAGTGTACGTAACAACGAGAAAAGGGACTTGGTGTTGAACTATGTTGTAATCCAAACAGGCGCTGGACAACACAACGGAGTATTTGAGGATGTACGTGACGCGGAAGATGAGGATATACGTGACGCGGAAGATGAGGATGCAGACGACGAATCGATCCAAGATCCAACAGCCATTTACGCTAATACGCAGCAAGTGTCACGTGGTATCAAACTCGCTGCCCTAGCCGCTTACGTCGAAGATAAGAAACGTCACAACGGCTTCAAGAAAGAGTTCGAAGTGAGTTTCTTGATTTCACAAACGACAGATCACAATTTAAATTCAGTGAGGTTGCTAAATAGCATTAAACTTTCACATACCCAACGTACTACATTTCCAATATTTAACCATGTTTTATCTCGCAAGTATTATTGATTTACCATGAAAGAGTAATTTTAGTGACATATGTAGTTAGGGATTCTCTGTTACCCTAATACGTTTATTGTGATGTGTCCTTGCGTTACTACTGAATGTTTTGTAGACCACGCATTAATGGTGTCATGAAAACGATTTCTATCAACCAACTACTGTTTATTGCCTTCAGGAGCTGCCGTCCGGTGTTCGAGCTAAGTACTGTTTATTGTCTTCAGGAGCTGCCGTCCGGTGTTCGAGCTAACTACTGTTTATTGTCTTCAGGAGTTGCCGTCCGGTGTTCGAGCTAAGTACTGTTTATTGTCTTCAGGAGCTGCCGTCCGGTGTTCGAGCTAAGTACTGTTTATTGTCTTCAGGAGCTGCCGTCCGGTGTTCGAGCTAAGTACTGTTTATTGTCTTCAGGAGCTGCCGTCCGGTGTTCGAGCTAAGTACTGTTTATTGTCTTCAGGAGCTGCCGTCCGGTGTTCGAGCTAAGTACTGTTTATTGTCGTCAGGAGCTGCCGTTCGGTGTTCGAGCTAAGTACTGTTTATTGCCTTCAGGAGCTGCCGTCCGGTGCTCGAGCTAAGTACTGTTTATTGTCTTCAGGAGCTGCCGTCCGGTGTTCGAGCTAAGTACTGTTTATTGCCTTCAAGAGCTGCCGTCCGGTGTTCGAGCTAAGTACTGTTCATTGCCTTCAGGAGCTGCCGTCCGGTGTTCGAATTAAGTACTGTTTATTGCCTTCAGGAGCTGCCGTCCGGTGTTCGAGCTAAGTACTGTTTATTGCCTTCAGGAGCTGCCGTCCGGTGTTCGAGCTAAGTACTGTTTATTGTCTTCAGGAGCTGCCGTCCGGTGTTCGAGCTAACTACTGTTTATTGTCGTCAGGAGCTGCCGTTCGGTGTTCGAGCTAAGTACTGTTTATTGCCTTCAGGAGCTGCCGTCCGGTGTTCGAGCTAAGTACTGTTTATTGTCTTCAGGAGTTGCCGTCCGGTGTTCGAGCTAAGTACTGTTTATTGTCTTCAGGAGCTGCCGTCCGGTGTTCGAGCTAAGTACTGTTTATTGCCTTCAGGAGCTGCCGTCCGGTGTTCGAGCTAAGTACTGTTTATTGTCTTCAGGAGCTGCCGTCCGGTGTTCGAGCTAAGTACTGTTTATTGTCGTCAGGAGCTGCCGTCCGGTGTTCGAGCTAAGTACTGTTTATTGTCTTCAGGAGCTGCCGTCCGGTGTTCGAGCTAAGTACTGTTTATTGCCTTCAGGAGCTGCCGTCCGGTGTTCGAGCTAAGTACTGTTTATTGCCTTCAGGAGCTGCCGTCCGGTGTTCGAGCTAAGTACTGTTTATTGTCTTCAGGAGCTGCCGTCCTGTGTTCGAGCTAACTACTGTTTATTGTCTTCAGGAGTTGCCGTCCGGTGTTCGAGCTAAGTACTGTTTATTGTCTTCAGGAGCTGCCGTCCGGTGTTCGAGCTAAGTACTGTTTATTGTCTTCAGGAGCTGCCGTCCGGTGTTCGAGCTAAGTACTGTTTATTGTCTTCAGGAGCTGCCGTCCGGTGTTCGAGCTAAGTACTGTTTATTGCCTTCAGGAGCTGCCGTCCGGTGTTCGAGCTAAGTACTGTTTATTGTCTTCAGGTGCTGCCGTCCGTTGTTCGAGCTATGTACTGTTTATTGTCTTCAGGAGCTGCCGTCCGGTGTTCGAGCTAAGTACTGTTTATTGTCTTCAGGAGCTGCCGTCCGGTGTTCGAGCTAACTACTGTTTATTGTCTTCAGGAGTTGCCGTCCGGTGTTCGAGCTAAGTACTGTTTATTGCCTTCAGGAGCTGCCGTCCGGTGTTCGAGCTAAGTACTGTTTATTGTCTTCAGGAGTTGCCGTCCGGTGTTCGAGCTAAGTACTGTTTATTGTCTTCAGGAGCTGCCGTCCGGTGTTCGAGCTAACTACTGTTTATTGTCTTCAGGAGTTGCCGTCCTGTGTTCGAGCTAAGTACTGTTTATTGTCTTCAGGAGTTGCCGTCCGGTGTTCGAGCTAAGTACTGTTTATTGCCTTCAGGAGCTGCCGTCCGGTGTTCGAGCTAAGTACTGTTTATTGCCTTCAGGAGCTGCCGTCCGGTGTACGAGCTAAGTACTGTTTATTGTCTTCAGGAGCTGCCGTCCGGTGTTCGAGCTAAGTACTGTTTATTGTCTTCAGGAGTTGCCGTCCGGTGTTCGAGCTAAGTGCTGTTTATTGTATTCAGGAGCTGCCGTCCGGTGTTCGAGCTAAGTACTGTTTATTGCCTTCAGGAGCTGCCGTCCGGTGTTCGAGCTAAGTACTGTTTATTGTCTTCAGGAGCTGCCGTCCGGTGTTCGAGCTAAGTGCTGTTTATTGTCTTCAGGAGCTGCCGTCCGGTGTTCGAGCTAAGTACTGTTTATTGTCTTCAGGAGTTGCCGTCCGGTGTTCGAGCTAAGTACTGTTTATTGCCTTCAAGAGTTGCCGTCCGGTGTTCGAGCTAAGTACTGTTTATTGTCTTCAGGAGCTGTCGTCCGGTGTTCGAGCTAACTACTGTTTATTGTCTTCAGGAGTTGCCGTCCGGTGTTCGAGCTAACTACTGTTTATTGTCTTCAGGAGCTGCCGTCCGGTGTTCGAGCTAAGTACTGTTTATTGTCTTCAGGAGTTGCCGTCCGGTGTTCGAGCTAAGTACTGTTTATTGCCTTCAAGAGTTGCCGTCCGGTGTTCGAGCTAAGTACTGTTTATTGTCTTCAGGAGCTGCCGTCCGGTGTTCGAGCTAAGTACTGTTTATTGTCTTCAGGAGCTGCCGTCCGGTGTACGAGCTAAGTACTGTTTATTGCCTTCAGGAGCTGCCGTCCGGTGTTCGAGCTAAGTACTGTTTATTGCCTTCAGGAGCTGCCGTCCGGTGTTCGAGCTAAGTACTGTTTATTGTCGTCAGGAGCTGCCGTCCGGTGTTCGAGCTAAGTGCTGTTTATTGTCTTCAGGAGCTGCCGTCCGGTGTTCGAGCTAAGTACTGTTTATTGTCTTCAGGAGCTGCCGTCCGGTGTTCGAGCTAAGTGCTGTTTATTGTCTTCAGGAGCTGCCGTCCGGTGTTCGAGCTAAGTGCTGTTTATTGTCTTCAGGAGCTGCCGTCCGGTGTTCGAGCTAAGTACTGTTTATTGCCTTCAGGAGCTGCCGTCCGGTGTTCGAGCTAAGTACTGTTTATTGTCGTCAGGACCTGCCGTCCGGTGTTCGAGCTAAGTGCTGTTTATTGTCTTCAGGAGCTGCCGTCCGGTGTTCGAGCTAAGTACTGTTTATTGTCTTCAGGAGTTGCCGTCCGGTGTTCGAGCTAAGTACTGTTTATTGTCTTCAGGAGCTGCCGTCCGGTGTTCGAGCTAAGTACTGTTTATTGTCTTCAGGAGCTGCCGTCCGGTGTTCGAGCTAAGTACTGTTTATTGTCTTCAGGAGCTGCCGTCCGGTGTTCGAGCTAAGTACTGTTTATTGTCTTCAGGAGCTGCCGTCCGGTGTTCGAGCTAAGTACTGTTTATTGTCGTCAGGAGCTGCCGTTCGGTGTTCGAGCTAAGTACTGTTTATTGCCTTCAGGAGCTGCCGTCCGGTGCTCGAGCTAAGTACTGTTTATTGTCTTCAGGAGCTGCCGTCCGGTGTTCGAGCTAAGTACTGTTTATTGCCTTCAAGAGCTGCCGTCCGGTGTTCGAGCTAAGTACTGTTCATTGCCTTCAGGAGCTGCCGTCCGGTGTTCGAATTAAGTACTGTTTATTGCCTTCAGGAGCTGCCGTCCGGTGTTCGAGCTAAGTACTGTTTATTGCCTTCAGGAGCTGCCGTCCGGTGTTCGAGCTAAGTACTGTTTATTGTCTTCAGGAGCTGCCGTCCGGTGTTCGAGCTAACTACTGTTTATTGTCGTCAGGAGCTGCCGTTCGGTGTTCGAGCTAAGTACTGTTTATTGCCTTCAGGAGCTGCCGTCCGGTGTTCGAGCTAAGTACTGTTTATTGTCTTCAGGAGTTGCCGTCCGGTGTTCGAGCTAAGTACTGTTTATTGTCTTCAGGAGCTGCCGTCCGGTGTTCGAGCTAAGTACTGTTTATTGCCTTCAGGAGCTGCCGTCCGGTGTTCGAGCTAAGTACTGTTTATTGTCTTCAGGAGCTGCCGTCCGGTGTTCGAGCTAAGTACTGTTTATTGTCGTCAGGAGCTGCCGTCCGGTGTTCGAGCTAAGTACTGTTTATTGTCTTCAGGAGCTGCCGTCCGGTGTTCGAGCTAAGTACTGTTTATTGCCTTCAGGAGCTGCCGTCCGGTGTTCGAGCTAAGTACTGTTTATTGCCTTCAGGAGCTGCCGTCCGGTGTTCGAGCTAAGTACTGTTTATTGTCTTCAGGAGCTGCCGTCCTGTGTTCGAGCTAACTACTGTTTATTGTCTTCAGGAGTTGCCGTCCGGTGTTCGAGCTAAGTACTGTTTATTGTCTTCAGGAGCTGCCGTCCGGTGTTCGAGCTAAGTACTGTTTATTGTCTTCAGGAGCTGCCGTCCGGTGTTCGAGCTAAGTACTGTTTATTGTCTTCAGGAGCTGCCGTCCGGTGTTCGAGCTAAGTACTGTTTATTGCCTTCAGGAGCTGCCGTCCGGTGTTCGAGCTAAGTACTGTTTATTGTCTTCAGGTGCTGCCGTCCGTTGTTCGAGCTATGTACTGTTTATTGTCTTCAGGAGCTGCCGTCCGGTGTTCGAGCTAAGTACTGTTTATTGTCTTCAGGAGCTGCCGTCCGGTGTTCGAGCTAACTACTGTTTATTGTCTTCAGGAGTTGCCGTCCGGTGTTCGAGCTAAGTACTGTTTATTGCCTTCAGGAGCTGCCGTCCGGTGTTCGAGCTAAGTACTGTTTATTGTCTTCAGGAGTTGCCGTCCGGTGTTCGAGCTAAGTACTGTTTATTGTCTTCAGGAGCTGCCGTCCGGTGTTCGAGCTAACTACTGTTTATTGTCTTCAGGAGTTGCCGTCCTGTGTTCGAGCTAAGTACTGTTTATTGTCTTCAGGAGTTGCCGTCCGGTGTTCGAGCTAAGTACTGTTTATTGCCTTCAGGAGCTGCCGTCCGGTGTTCGAGCTAAGTACTGTTTATTGCCTTCAGGAGCTGCCGTCCGGTGTACGAGCTAAGTACTGTTTATTGTCTTCAGGAGCTGCCGTCCGGTGTTCGAGCTAAGTACTGTTTATTGTCTTCAGGAGTTGCCGTCCGGTGTTCGAGCTAAGTGCTGTTTATTGTATTCAGGAGCTGCCGTCCGGTGTTCGAGCTAAGTACTGTTTATTGCCTTCAGGAGCTGCCGTCCGGTGTTCGAGCTAAGTACTGTTTATTGTCTTCAGGAGCTGCCGTCCGGTGTTCGAGCTAAGTGCTGTTTATTGTCTTCAGGAGCTGCCGTCCGGTGTTCGAGCTAAGTACTGTTTATTGTCTTCAGGAGTTGCCGTCCGGTGTTCGAGCTAAGTACTGTTTATTGCCTTCAAGAGTTGCCGTCCGGTGTTCGAGCTAAGTACTGTTTATTGTCTTCAGGAGCTGTCGTCCGGTGTTCGAGCTAACTACTGTTTATTGTCTTCAGGAGTTGCCGTCCGGTGTTCGAGCTAACTACTGTTTATTGTCTTCAGGAGCTGCCGTCCGGTGTTCGAGCTAAGTACTGTTTATTGTCTTCAGGAGTTGCCGTCCGGTGTTCGAGCTAAGTACTGTTTATTGCCTTCAAGAGTTGCCGTCCGGTGTTCGAGCTAAGTACTGTTTATTGTCTTCAGGAGCTGCCGTCCGGTGTTCGAGCTAAGTACTGTTTATTGTCTTCAGGAGCTGCCGTCCGGTGTACGAGCTAAGTACTGTTTATTGCCTTCAGGAGCTGCCGTCCGGTGTTCGAGCTAAGTACTGTTTATTGCCTTCAGGAGCTGCCGTCCGGTGTTCGAGCTAAGTACTGTTTATTGTCGTCAGGAGCTGCCGTCCGGTGTTCGAGCTAAGTGCTGTTTATTGTCTTCAGGAGCTGCCGTCCGGTGTTCGAGCTAAGTACTGTTTATTGTCTTCAGGAGCTGCCGTCCGGTGTTCGAGCTAAGTGCTGTTTATTGTCTTCAGGAGCTGCCGTCCGGTGTTCGAGCTAAGTGCTGTTTATTGTCTTCAGGAGCTGCCGTCCGGTGTTCGAGCTAAGTACTGTTTATTGCCTTCAGGAGCTGCCGTCCGGTGTTCGAGCTAAGTACTGTTTATTGTCGTCAGGACCTGCCGTCCGGTGTTCGAGCTAAGTGCTGTTTATTGTCTTCAGGAGCTGCCGTCCGGTGTTCGAGCTAAGTACTGTTAATTGTCTTCAGGAGCTGCCGTCCGGTGTTCGAGCTAAGTACTGTTTATTGTCGTCAGGAGCTGCCGTCCGGTGTTCGAGCTAAGTGCTGTTTATTGTCTTCAGGAGCTGCCGTCCGGTGTTCGAGCTAAGTGCTGTTTATTGTCTTCAGGAGCTGCCGTCCGGTGTTCGAGCTAAGTACTGTTTATTGTCTTCAGGAGCTGCCGTCCGGTGTTCGAGCTAAGTACTATTTATTGTCGTCAGGAGCTGCCGTCCGGTGTTAGAGCTAAGTGCTGTTTATTGTCTTCAGGAGATGCCGTCCGGTGTTCGAGCTAAGTGCTGTTTATTGTCTTCAGGAGCTGCCGTCCGGTGTTCGAGCTAAGTACTGTTTATTGTCTTCAGGAGCTGCCGTCCGGTGTACGAGCTAAGTACTGTTTATTGTCTTCAGGAGCTGCCGTCCGGTGTTCGAGCTAAGTACTGTTTATTGTCTTCAGGAGCTGCCGTCCGGTGTTCGAGCTAAGTACTGTTTATTGCCTTCAGGAGCTGCCGTCCGGTGTTCGAGCTAAGTACTGTTTATTGTCTTCAGGAGCTGCCGTCCGGTGTTCGAGCTAAGTACTGTTTATTGTCTTCAGGAGCTGCCGTCCGGTGTTCGAGCTAAGTACTGTTTATTGCCTTCAGGAGCTGCCGTCCGGTGTTCGAGCTAAGTACTGTTTATTGTCTTCAGGAGCAGCCGTCCGGTGTTCGAGCTAAGTACTGTTTATTGTCTTCAGGAGCTGCCGTCCGGTGTTCGAGCTAAGTGCTGTTTATTGTCTTCAGGAGCTGCCGTCCGGTGTTCGAGCTAAGTACTGTTTATTGTCTTCAGGAGCTGCCGTCCGGTGTTCGAGCTAAGTACTATTTATTGTCGTCAGGAGCTGCCGTCCGGTGTTAGAGCTAAGTGCTGTTTATTGTCTTCAGGAGATGCCGTCCGGTGTTCGAGCTAAGTGCTGTTTATTGTCTTCAGGAGCTGCCGTCCGGTGTTCGAGCTAAGTACTGTTTATTGTCTTCAGGAGCTGCCGTCCGGTGTACGAGCTAAGTACTGTTTATTGTCTTCAGGAGCTGCCGTCCGGTGTTCGAGCTAAGTACTGTTTATTGTCTTCAGGAGCTGCCGTCCGGTGTTCGAGCTAAGTACTGTTTATTGTCTTCAGGAGCTGCCGTCCTGTGTTCGAACTAATTACTGTTTATTGTCTTCAGGTGCTGCCGTCCGGTGTTCGAACTAAGTACTGTTTATTGTCTTCAGGTGCTGCCGTCCGGTGTTCGAGCTAAGTACTGTTTATTGTCTTCAGGAGCTGCCGTCCTGTGTTCGAGCTAAGTACTGTTTATTGTCTTCAGGAGCTGCCGTCCGGTGTACGAGCTAAGTACTGTTTATTGTCTTCAGGAGCTGCCGTCCGGTGTTCGAGCTAAGTACTGTTTATTGTCTTCAGGAGCTGCCGTCCGGTGTTCGAGCTAAGTACTGTTTATTGTCTTCAGGAGTTGCCGTCCGGTGTTCGAGCTAAGTGCTGTTTATTGTCTTCAGGAGCTGCCGTCCGGTGTTCGAGCTAAGTACTGTTTATTGTCTTCAGGAGCTGCCGTCCGGTGTTCGAGCTAAGTACTGTTTATTGTCTTCAGGAGCTGCCGTCCGGTGTTCGAGCTAAGTGCTGTTTATTGTCTTCAGGTGCTGCCGTCCGGTGTTCGAGCTAAGTACTGTTTATTGTCTTCAGGAGTTGCCGTCCGGTGTACGAGCTAAGTACTGTTTATTGTCTTCAGGAGCTGCCGTCCGGTGTTCGAGCTAAGTACTGTTTATTGTCTTCAAGAGTTGCCGTCCGGTGTTCGAGCTAAGTGCTGTTTATTGTCTTCAGGAGCTGCCGTCCGGTGTTCGAGCTAAATACTGTTTATTGCCTTCAGGAGCTGCCGTCCGGTGTTCGAGCTAAGTACTGTTTATTGTCGTCAGGAGCTGCCGTCCGGTGTTCGAGCTAAGTGCTGTTTATTGTCTTCAGGAGCTGCCGTCCGGTGTTCGAGCTAAGTACTGTTTATTGTCTTCAGGAGCTGCCGTCCGGTGTTCGAGCTAAGTGCTGTTTATTGTCTTCAGGAGCTGCCGTCCGGTGTTCGAGCTAAGTGCTGTTTATTGTCTTCAGGAGC
This sequence comes from Lamellibrachia columna, assembly GCA_963662155.1. Lineage (NCBI taxonomy): Eukaryota > Metazoa > Annelida > Polychaeta > Sabellida > Siboglinidae > Lamellibrachia > Lamellibrachia columna. The sequence continues at coordinate 47,376,163 of OY759273.1, read as the reverse complement.
TGCCGTCCGGTGTTCGAGCTAAGTACTGTTTATTGCCTTCAGGAGCTGCCGTCCGGTGTTCGAGCTAAGTACTGTTTATTGTCGTCAGGAGCTGCCGTCCGGTGTTCGAGCTAAGTGCTGTTTATTGTCTTCAGGAGCTGCCGTCCGGTGTTCGAGCTAAGTACTGTTAATTGTCTTCAGGAGCTGCCGTCCGGTGTTCGAGCTAAGTGCTGTTTATTGTCGTCAGGAGCTGCCGTCCGGTGTTCGAGCTAAGTGCTGTTTATTGTCTTCAGGAGCTGCCGTCCGGTGTTCGAGCTAAGTGCTGTTTATTGTCTTCAGGAGCTGCCGTCCGGTGTTCGAGCTAAGTACTGTTTATTGTCTTCAGGAGCTGCCGTCCGGTGTTCGAGCTAAGTACTATTTATTGTCGTCAGGAGCTGCCGTCCGGTGTTAGAGCTAAGTGCTGTTTATTGTCTTCAGGAGATGCCGTCCGGTGTTCGAGCTAAGTGCTGTTTATTGTCTTCAGGAGCTGCCGTCCGGTGTTCGAGCTAAGTACTGTTTATTGTCTTCAGGAGCTGCCGTCCGGTGTACGAGCTAAGTACTGTTTATTGTCTTCAGGAGCTGCCGTCCGGTGTTCGAGCTAAGTACTGTTTATTGTCTTCAGGAGCTGCCGTCCGGTGTTCGAGCTAAGTACTGTTTATTGCCTTCAGGAGCTGCCGTCCGGTGTTCGAGCTAAGTACTGTTTATTGTCTTCAGGAGCTGCCGTCCGGTGTTCGAGCTAAGTACTGTTTATTGTCTTCAGGAGCTGCCGTCCGGTGTTCGAGCTAAGTACTGTTTATTGCCTTCAGGAGCTGCCGTCCGGTGTTCGAGCTAAGTACTGTTTATTGTCTTCAGGAGCAGCCGTCCGGTGTTCGAGCTAAGTACTGTTTATTGTCTTCAGGAGCTGCCGTCCGGTGTTCGAGCTAAGTGCTGTTTATTGTCTTCAGGAGCTGCCGTCCGGTGTTCGAGCTAAATACTGTTTATTGCCTTCAGGAGCTGCCGTCCGGTGTTCGAGCTAAGTACTGTTTATTGTCGTCAGGAGCTGCCGTCCGGTGTTCGAGCTAAGTGCTGTTTATTGTCTTCAGGAGCTGCCGTCCGGTGTTCGAGCTAAGTACTGTTTATTGTCTTCAGGAGCTGCCGTCCGGTGTTCGAGCTAAGTGCTGTTTATTGTCTTCAGGAGCTGCCGTCCGGTGTTCGAGCTAAGTGCTGTTTATTGTCTTCAGGAGCTGCCGTCCGGTGTTCGAGCTAAGTACTGTTTATTGCCTTCAGGAGCTGCCGTCCGGTGTTCGAGCTAAGTACTGTTTATTGTCGTCAGGAGCTGCCGTCCGGTGTTCGAGCTAAGTGCTGTTTATTGTCTTCAGGAGCTGCCGTCCGGTGTTCGAGCTAAGTACTGTTAATTGTCTTCAGGAGCTGCCGTCCGGTGTTCGAGCTAAGTGCTGTTTATTGTCGTCAGGAGCTGCCGTCCGGTGTTCGAGCTAAGTGCTGTTTATTGTCTTCAGGAGCTGCCGTCCGGTGTTCGAGCTAAGTGCTGTTTATTGTCTTCAGGAGCTGCCGTCCGGTGTTCGAGCTAAGTACTGTTTATTGTCTTCAGGAGCTGCCGTCCGGTGTTCGAGCTAAGTACTGTTTATTGTCGTCAGGAGCTGCCGTCCGGTGTTAGAGCTAAGTGCTGTTTATTGTCTTCAGGAGATGCCGTCCGGTGTTCGAGCTAAGTGCTGTTTATTGTCTTCAGGAGCTGCCGTCCGGTGTTCGAGCTAAGTACTGTTTATTGTCTTCAGGAGCTGCCGTCCGGTGTACGAGCTAAGTACTGTTTATTGTCTTCAGGAGCTGCCGTCCGGTGTTCGAGCTAAGTACTGTTTATTGTCTTCAGGAGCTGCCGTCCGGTGTTCGAGCTAAGTACTGTTTATTGCCTTCAGGAGCTGCCGTCCGGTGTTCGAGCTAAGTACTGTTTATTGTCTTCAGGAGCTGCCGTCCGGTGTTCGAGCTAAGTAATGTTTATTGTCTTCAGGAGCTGCCGTCCGGTGTTCGAGCTAAGTACTGTTTATTGCCTTCAGGAGCTGCCGTCCGGTGTTCGAGCTAAGTACTGTTTATTGTCTTCAGGAGCTGCCGTCCGGTGTTCGAGCTAAGTACTGTTTATTGTCTTCAGGAGCTGCCGTCCGGTGTTCGAGCTAAGTGCACCGCAGCGCACAAACAGAACAACAAAAACAAAAACAGATTCGTCAACATAATAACATGTGAGTTGAAGATATTACAAGGCCCAATGTGTCACGTGGGGTGGGGTGGGTGGGTGGGTGGGTGAGTGGGGGTGGGGTGGGTGGGTGGGTGGGTGGGGGGTGGGGGGGTGGGGGGTTCTGGGTGGGTGGGCATGAAGTGTGTGTTTCATGTCCCATGCCAGGCATTGGTGCTAACATTTACAGCCAGTTTTATTTAACCAGTACAAAGAATGTTGTCAATAATAAATATAATAAAACAAACCATACATATGAAGTTCATATCTTAGTTAGTTCCAGAGATGTGACATTTTAAAATCGGTCGTATTGTAATACCATATATGATATCCATGCTTTCCTTTCTATGTATGTTAATAAAATTGGCAAATGTGCAGCGAACACATTGACAACGAACTCTTCCAAACAATGAGATATAAAGATATGTTGATTACTCGCTGATATTCAAAGGTTGTGTATGTTACATCAACTAATTCCGATTGATGAAACAAGATTATGACAACTATTGTATTCTAAAGTTACATCAGAACAAAATTAGAAAATATGAAACTACCATAACGAAGCATACTCTTCGAAAATGAAAGCAATTAGTTCATACGTCGTAGCTTGTGCATGAATAAAAATGTACCAAATACAATATTGCATCTTCGTAGATGACCACACACGCGTAGTGCTATCGACGGACGGACAGTCGGACTACATCAACGCAAACCACATCATGGTCAGTCACGTCGCTTGTTACTGTGTCGAAAATATATTAAGACCACAAAGGTTAAACGATTAGAGACACTTATTTACCATTTTGAGCTAGAGCAATCTTTAAGATACGTGTGATTCGACGCTGGTCGTTTTACTTATTTTCCTTTCACAGTCCAGTAATTAAAGTGCATTTTATGCAGTGAAACAACTAAGGTAAATGACTACAACGTGCAATGTGCTACATCGTATAAAATATACCTGGCGAGAGAATATATACTTGGGCTTGGACCTCCATCGTTCTAGCTGTGTTCGCCAGGACCCTGATCATTCTAGCTTTGTTCGCCAGGACCCTGATCATTCTAGCTTTGTTCGCTAGGACCCTGATCATTCTAGCTTTGTTCGCTAGGACCCTGATCGTTCTAGCTGTGTTCGCCAGGACCCTGATCATTCTAGCTTTGTTCGCCAGGACCCTGATCGTTCTAGCTGTGTTCGCCAGGACCCTGATCATTCTAGCTTTGTTCGCCAGGACCCTGATCGTTCTAGCTGTGTTCGCCAGTACCCTGATCATTCTAGCTTTGTTCGCCAGGACCCTGATCGTTCTAGCTGTGTTCGCCAGGACCCTGATCATTCTAGCTTTGTTCGCCAGGACCCTGATCGTTCTAGCTGTGTTCGCCAGGACCCTGATCATTCTAGCTTTGTTCGCCAGGACCCTGATCGTTCTAGCTGTGTTCGCCAGGACCCTGATCATTCTAGCTTTGTTCGCCAGGACCCTGATCGTTCTAGCTGTGTTCGCCAGGACCCTGATCATTCTAGCTTTGTTCGCCAGGACCCTGATCGTTCTAGCTGTGTTTGCCAGGACCCTGATCATTCTAGCTTTGTTCGCCAGGACCCTGATCGTTCTAGCTGTGTTCGCCAGGACCCTGATCATTCTAGCTTTGTTCGCCAGGACCCTGATCGTTCTAGCTGTGTTCGCCAGGACCCTGATCATTCTAGCTTTGTTCGCCAGGACCCTGATCGTTCTAGCTGTGTTCGCCAGGACCCTGATCATTCTAGCTTTGTTCGCCAGGACCCTGATCATTCTAGCTGTGTTCGCCAGGACCCTGATCATTCTAGCTTTGTTCGCCAGGACCCTGATCGTTCTAGCTGTGTTCGCCAGGACCCTGATCATTCTAGCTTTGTTCGCCAGGACCCTGATCGTTCTAGCTGTGTTCGCCAGGACCCTGATCATTCTAGCTTTGTTCGCCAGGACCCTGATCGTTCTAGCTGTGTTCGCCAGGACCCTGATCATTCTAGCTTTGTTCGCCAGGACCCTGATCGTTCTAGCTGTGTTCGCCAGGACCGTGATCATTCTAGCTTTGTTCGCCAGGACCCTGATTGTTCTAGCTGTGTTCGCCAGGACCCTGATCATTCTAGCTTTGTTCGCCAGGACCCTGATCGTTCTAGCTGTGTTCGCCAGGACCCTGATCATTCTAGCTTTGTTCGCCAGGACCCTGATCGTTCTAGCTGTGTTCGCCAGGACGCTGATCATTCTAGCTTTGTTCGCCAGGACCCTGATCGTTCTAGCTGTGTTCGCCAGGACCCTGATCATTCTAGCTTTATTCGCCAGGACCCTGATCGTTCTAGCTTTGTTCGTCAGGACTCTGACCGTTCTAGCTTTGTTCGCCAGGACCCTGATCGTTGTAGCTTTGTTCGTCAGGACTCTGACCGTTCTAGCTTTGTTCGCCAGGACCCTGATCGTTCTAGCTTTGTTCGTCAGGACTCTGACCGTTCTAGCTTTGTTCGCCAGGACCCTGATCGTTCTAGCTTTGTTCGTCAGGACTCTGACCGTTCTAGCTTTGTTCGCCAGGACCCTGATCGTTCTAGCTTTGTTCGCCAGGACCCTGATCGTTCTAGCTTTGTTCGTCAGGACCCTGACCGTTCTAGCTTTGTTCGGCAGGACCCTGACCGTTCTAGCTTTGTTCGCCAGGACCCTGATCGTTTTACCGTTGAGCACCATATCTATTACAATGGATTTGAAAGTGACCTTGTTCGTTGTTCCACTAGATATTTTCACAGAACCTGCTTTGGTAATGTGGAGTCTGGTCAGTTTACCTTTGTGGTCTTCATATGCTGTGGAGGGAATAATACTTGTTTACTAGTCAGTAGAGCGTACACTTTATTCACTCGTCGGAGGTTTTGTAACGTGACGTAGATTATAGCAAGGCTTGCAGAGATCATAACATTTGTTTAAGGGATTAGCGCTTCATTTATGTTGAATATATTTGTTTATGTAATTATCACGGCATTTATACTTAATTATGTGGTCACATATACGATTCAAGTTTAATCAGAGCATACCTGCTAATTGTAAATACTACAGCGATCGACAATTTGCATGTAATGTCAGATCCGACAGTGACCTATTCATTTCAATGCACGAAGCTTAAATAAGAATTTTCAGGAGTAATTAAGGAGTTTCTTGATGATCTTAAACTATCGTTTGACATAATAGCTATTTCGGAGACTTGGGGTGAGTCAAATACAACTGAAGACTTTTTATTAAACGGATATGAAATGTTTCACGTCGAAGGGGCAAACAGAAAGGGGGGAGGTGTTGCACTATTCGTAATTCATAGATTTAAAACCTGTGGTCTAGAATTGTTTTCTCTAATAGAACCAAATTACTATCAACGCGTGTGCCCTAGTATATAATAGTTTGCCAACCAAATTAACTACTCTGCTATAGTGGGGTACTAATTAGTGACATTAATGACCACTTGAAAAGTATAGAACTCCCTTAGACCCATAATGTCGCTCCGTATATGGAGTGAAGACAACGGTTGTAAAGTGTTATATGCTGTAGGTAATGTAAATATATAGTTACGTATCATACTAGTTAACATACTAGTTAACATACTAGTTAACATACTAGTTAACACGCCACAGTTGTTTTCGTTTTCGTGCTGCAATAACACGACGTTCTATGACTAAAATTACAATAATGGTTGGGGTGGAACATTCATAAAGGGGTGAACTGAAGTACGATACATATATACATATATATATATATATATATATATATATATATATATATATATATATATATATATATATATATATATATATATATATATATGTATCATACTTCAGTTCACCCCTTTTCTGAAGTACGATACATATATACATATATATATATATATATATATATATATATATATATATATATATATATATATATATATATATATATATATATATATATATATGTATCATACTTCAGTTCACCCCTTTTCCAACTCACAATTTTTTCATATTCTTAAATGATTTACAATTGTTGCAAATTGTGTAGTAATTTGTTATTATTTCAAGTATTGTAACTGTGTGTTTGAAATAAGTGATGTATTGATTGACTGACTGATTAGTTGTTTGGTTGATTGATTGATTTATTAATTGATTGAACTGAAGTGATTGCAATGAACAGTCGCTGGCTGATTGTGTAGCAACGCAGTGCTTTGTAAGCCGACATTTCAAAATCAGTCACCAGGAGCGTGGCACTGGGGGTGACTGTTAAAATGTTCTTGATGTTCTACATGGGTTATTGTTCTACATGGGTTATTGTTCTACATGGGTTATTGTTCTACGTGGGTTATTGTTCCGAGAAACTCAATGAAACGCCAAGACAGTCGTCAATGGAAATACTAACTCTATTCTGACCCCTGACCTCATGTAGGCAACTAGTTTGTTATAATCATTTCATATAAGGCGCTGTTCGGTGTTCCATATATAAAGTGATGATATACATACAAATCATATTTGTAGAAAACCTCGTGTAAAGATATGTCATGACCAACGTCAGACACTACCACGTTGCTTAGACCACATGTAAGTCGAACATTTATCGTTTTTGATTTTCAGGGCTACAAAGAAAAGGCGAATGCCTACCTTGCTACCCAAGGTAATACACGGCTTTATTGTGTACAACGCTTCATTCAGAACTCGATTCAGATAAAGTGAACGTCACTTTTACTGACGTAATATAATGTCACATAATAATAAATAATAATAACATGACGTTTTTAAATATATTATTAATATTTCTTCAGAACGTATTGCAATTTATTTATTAATTACTAATATAGTGTTTCACTGTGAACAGGTCCCAAAGACTGGACCATTGAAGACCTGTGGAGAATGGTTTGGCAGGAGAAGACGAACACGGTCGTGATGCTCGCAAACCTCTATGAATTGGGCAAGGTAAGATTAAGACCATTCATATCCGAAATCCGAATATCTATCATATTCGATGTACACGCAATTTGGCAATGATGTAAATCACAGCTGATTTTAATTAAATTCCTCAGAATCGTAGATAATTATTTTATGATCTATTTACATATGTAGAAAATTCACATGCGTACTAAATTACGCATTGATAAGGCATGAGTCATTGTTCGTGTAGCATGTGTGTCATTGCTCATACAGTGATTCATTGTTCGTGTATGTGGTTCATTGTTCGTGTATGTGGTTCATTGTTGAAGCACTCTGTGAGTCAGTGCTCATGCAATGTGCCATTACACGTGCTCTAGGTTTTTCATTGTTAGTTCAACATATAAGACTTTCTTCATGCGGTGTGTCTACCATTGCTCGTGTTGCGTGTGTGTCTACCATTGCTCGTTTTGCGTGTGTTTCTACCATTGCTCGTGTTGCGTGTGTGTCTACCATTGCTCGTGTTGCGTGTGTGTCTACCATTGCTCGTGTTGCGTGTGTTTCTACCATTGCTCGTGTTGCGTGTGTGTCTACCATTGCTCGTGTTGCGTGTGTTTCTACCATTGCTCGTGTTGCGTGTGTTTCTACCATTGCTCGTGTTGCGTGTGTGTCTACCATTGCTCGTGTTGCGTGTGTGTCTACCATTGCTCGTGTTGCGTGTGTGTCTACCATTGCTCGTGTTGCGTGTGTGTCTACCATTGCTCGTGTTGCGTGTGTGTCTACCATTGCTCGTGTTGCGTGTGTTTCTACCATTGCTCGTGTTGCGTGTGTGTCTACCATTGCTCGTGTTGCGTGTGTGTCTACCATTGCTCGTGTTGCGTGTGTTTCTACCATTGCTCGTGTTGCGTGTGTTTCTACCATTGCTCGTGTTGCGTGTGTGTCTACCATTGCTCGTGTTGCGTGTGTGTCTACCATTGCTCGTGTTGCGTGTGTGTCTACCATTGCTCGTGTTGCGTGTGTTTCTACCATTGCTCGTGTTGCGTGTGTGTCTACCATTGCTCGTGTTGCGTGTGTTTCTACCATTGCTCGTGTTGCGTGTGTTTCATCATTCGGGCATAATGGGTTTCATTTTCATGCAATATGAGCGTCTTTGTTTATGAAATATGTGTGTTATTGTGCGTATAGTTTGTGCGTGATTTGTGGTGAGTGTCTGTTTATGAAATATATGTCTCATTGTGCCTGTTGTTTGTATGTGATTGGTCGTGCAGTGTGTGCGACTTTACTGATAAAATATGTGTGTCATTGTGCGTATAGTTTGCGCGTGATTGGTCGTGCAGTGTGTATGTTGATATAATTGAAAGTGAAGCAACATGTTTGGTCTTGTTGTGGCTCTGCAGGAGAAGTGTAGTCGGTACTGGCCGGAGAAGGGGAAGACACAGACTTGGGGACACTTCATCGCGGAGAGCATCAGCGAAGAACAGTTCGCCGATTACGTGATCAGGGAATTTACCCTGAAGAATCAGGTTTGTGATTTCATTTTATAGTGAAAATGTGCCAGTCCGTGTTTGAGCAATTGAACAGTTGTCGGTGTATTTGATTGTATCATGTGTACGTTCACAGTACTTGGTCAGATATTACTAAGGCGAGTAAACGACAAGTGAGAATTCCTTTGTTTGGCATCGTAATAACTGTGGGATGATAAATACCCTTTGATGGATGCAGCTACTACCAGCCAATTACCGGTGCGTTTTAAACAGCACATTTTGGTTATAACTGCCGGAAAAATACCCTATCTTAATAACTATGCAATACTGGCCCAATTGGTTATTACCGGTGCTACTGACGACAATGAGTCAACGAATACATTATACGGTACAGGAAACACCATATAATTTAAAATGTAACAAAATTATCCTATTGATGATTGGATAAACACATTGTCGCTTTGTAGGAATCGAAAAAGATGAGGAAGATTCGCCAACTGCACTTCACCGCCTGGCCAGACAAGGGAACGCCGGAGTACGCCTACCCGCTACTGGCGTTCCACCGCAAGGTGCACAACTTCGACTCGGAGAGACGCGGTCCGCTCCTCGTCCACTGCAGGTGAACAATACTACCCGTGCTACGTATGCTACCCGTGCTACGTAGGCTACCCGTGCTACGTAGGCTACCCGTGCTACGTGTTACCAGTGCTACGTATGTTACCCGTGCTACGTAGGCTACCCGTGCCACGTAGGTTACCAGTGCTACGTAGGCTATCCGTGCTACGTGTTACCAGTGCTACGTATGCTACCAATGCTACGCATGCTACTAATGCTACGCATGCTATCAGTATGTCATAATTAATTTGTTTCCTTGTTAACATTATATATGATGTATATACGTGAGGCCCGGGAAACCAAGAAACAAAACAGGAGAGAAGTGGTGTGAAGTGGTGATTTATTGTCGCATTGGTAATATTGGTTCGTGTCGTTGAATTTGTAAAATATTGCTACAGTTGCTGGTAAACAAGTGTATGACACTCTCATTTAAGTACTTATTTTATTTTTTACAATGGAGGACTGAACGAAAGTGCCATTGCGAACGGCAGCAAGTGCATTTAATCCAAACCCTCTCAGGTAGTCCGACGTTCTACCACCGCGCTACACATAACTCATTTAATCCAAACCCTCTCAGGTAGTCCGACGTTCTACAACCGCGCTACACATAACTCATTTAATCCAAACCCTCTCAGGTAGTCCGACGTTCTACCACCGCGCTACACATAACTCATTTAATCCAAACCCTCTCAGGTAGTCCGACGTTCTACAACCGCGCTACACATAACTCATTTAATCCAAACCCTCTCAGGTAGTCCGACGTTCTACAACAGCGCTACACATAACTCATTTAATCCAAACCCTCTCAGGTAGTCCGACGTTCTACAACCGCGCTACACATAACTCATTTAATCCAAACCCTCTCAGGTAGTCCGACGTTCTACAACAGCGCTACACATAACTCATTTAATCCAAACCCTCTCAGGTAGTCCGACGTTCTACCACCGCGCTACACATAACTCATTTAATCCAAACCCTCTCAGGTAGTCCGACGTTCTACAACAGCGCTACACATAACTCATTTAATCCAAACCCTCTCAGGTAGTCCGACGTTCTACAACAGCGCTACACATAACTCATTTAATCCAAACCCTCTCAGGTAGTCCGACGTTCTACAACAGCGCTACACATAACTTCTTCGGTTGTTGACATTGTCAGCAGTTCGCCAAGATATATTTTACCTGTGTGCAGTCAGCGGTGCCGAAGTCTCGCGAAGTCCAATAAATATATCACAGTTTGCCCGGCAAACAAGACGTAACAAGATTTAACAAGATTGCCATCCAAAAAGTTCCGGGTGGCAGGTAGACAAGGAAGCCATTGGCCTATCGAGAGTTCAACATTTCTTTCATCTATGTGTAGCCCGCCCTTATCAAATATTTGTGGATTTTATTTTTAAATATACTCACACTACTAACATTAACACAATCACTTGACAGTGTGTTCCATTAATTTATCACCCCTTGTAAGAATGAGTACTTTCTCATGTCCAACCTACACTGTTCCTTAGGTAATGCTGTTTTGTGTCCTCTGATTATACTGCCTTCTTTAAGTTTGAAGAACATATATCGATAAATATCCACAAAACCATTAAATATAAAAAACAACTTATATTTGGTCCCCTCTTAGTCTTCTGGTCTCTAGTGTTATAAAACCACATCCTAATAAGTACTTTGCTAAATATAATATATCATATTTCAAATCATATATATATATATATATATATATATATATATATATATATATATATATATATATATATATATATATATATATAAAATGGGTTACACACAGAATCCAATTGATTACACCATCACCTATAGGTTTTTAGTTTAGTAACAATCTTCGATGTGGCACTTCATCGAAAGCTTTCTGAAAAACGTAAATACCTTGCTTTTAGGAACCCATGTTGATATGTACTTATTAACTTATGTTTTACAAGGAATTTCACCATGTCTCTAATTACCGTTTCTAATAATTTGCATACAACTGATGTTTAACTCACTGGTCTGTAATTTTCTGACTTTTCCTCGATCCCTTCTTAAATAACGGCGTTATGTTTGCTTCTTTCCATTCTGAAAGAAATATTCCATCTTCTTAGTGACAAGTTTGTGCATGTGCGAACTTAGATAATCCCATGGGTTCGTTTCGGTTTTTTTATGTTACCAATCATACGGTAAAACCGAATATGTTAGCAGTCGACCGAAGAGAATGCACACAGGTATATCTTACTTCCCCATCCACCTTTGATAACTAGTCCAGCCTGTGACGGTTTGTTCTCTTCAGTGCGGGCGTTGGTCGGACGGGGACTTTCATAGCCATCGACATCCTCATCCAACAAGCAGCGGCCGAGGGCAAGGTCGACATCTTCAATTGCGTCAACCTGCTCCGGACACAGAGGATGGACATGGTCCAAACGTTGGTGAGAAGATTTCATAAATGCTTTCAGCTTGATCACAAAGTATTGAGGGGGTGTAGGCAGTGAAAATCGGGTTTGCCCGAGAATATAACGTCGTGAAATCGAGCAGATATCGCCGCGACCAATTGCAACTTGGTCGTCCCGTGTAAATTGTCCGTCGACGTCGTATCGAATATAACTGATCCTATTTTGAAGCGACATCGCGTGAGACATGAAACGGCCTTGACCGTTTCTAATAATGTAGCCATCGCTTTGTCGCGTCATCCCGGCTTGAGCGATGCAGGCAACTAGCGAGAAGAAGAAATGTTGAGATAGAAGGGGCGAGAGAGAGAGAGAGAGAGAGAGAGAGGGAGAGGGAGAGGGAGAGGGAGAGGGAGAGGGAGAGGGAGAGGGAGAGGGAGAGGGAGAGGGAGAGGGAGAGGGAGAGGGAGAGGGAGACGGAGACGGGGACGGGGACGGGGACGGGGACGGGGACGGGGACGGGGACGGGGACGGGGACGGGGACGGGGACGGGGACGGGGACGGGAGAGGGAGAGGGAGAGGGAGAGGGAGAGGGAGAGGGAGAGGGAGAGGGAGAGGGAGAGGGAGAGGGAGAGGGAGAGGGACAGGGACAGGGACA
>OY759273.1:47350816-47363705 GCA_963662155.1 Lamellibrachia columna | reverse complement strand
TCCTTCTCTTGTAGGTTTGGTTCACTCTGTAGTCTACAGAGTGGAAACAAACCTATCACCTTACATTGCTCGTAGGTAGATCCTTCTCTTGTGGTTGGTTACTGTAGTCAACAGAGTGGAAACAAACCTATCACCTTACATTGCTCGTAGGTAGATCCTTCTCTTGTAGTTGGTTACTGTAGTCAACATACTACATGTTGTACGTATGTATGTATGAATGTTATATGTATGTATGTATGTATGTATGTATGTATGTATGTATGTATGTATGTATGTATGTATGTATGTATGTATGTATGGATGGATGGATGGATGGATGGATGGATGGATGGATGGATGGATGGATGGATGGATGGATGGATGGATGGATGGATGGATGGATGGATGGATGGATGGATGGATGAACATGACAACAAAGACAATAATAAACATTCAATATGTTACTAAGTGATTTGCAAGGACACAAGTAGACTCCTGGGTCTATATAATATAATCTAATCTTCCGGTCCTCTGATAATCGGACCGGGATGAATCACCCTGTGTAATAGTAGAAGCTTCTACTAACATATAATCCTAACACACACAAAAACAGTTCCAACATAAACTCAAACTAAAACCTATATCATCAATACTCCCGCAGCGAGATCTACTACATTGGCGTGTAGGCTTATCTCACGTGACTAGTCCTACAACCGCCTTCCTGTGTATACAGCTACACAGTTGATTCTAAGGCATCTAATGCCTAGACAACATCCTAATTACATCTGAGGCAGATAAATGCCTAAACACCCTCACCATCGTGTCTGCATTCTTACTCCAACCCGTTCATTAGGCCTGCCTTTTGTGTGACGGCGTGTCCCCGTTACCACCCGGGAGGCGGGTGTGATTTCCCGGTCGTCGTGAACGGAGGGTTGTCGCCGTTTGTCGTCGCACTTCGGCAGTCGGGCCGTCTGCAATCTAAGAGCGGGCAGGCTGCAATCTAAGAGCGGGCCGTCCGCTGTCGAAGAGAGTACCGTCTGCAATCTAAGAGCGGGCCGTCAGCTGTCGAAGAGCGCACCGTATGCAATCTAAGAGCGGGCCGTCTGCTGTCGAAGCGCGCACCGTCTGCAATCTAAGAGCGGGCAGGCTGTAATCTAAGAGCCGGCCGTCCGCCGACGAAGTGCGCTTCGTTGCCTCACGAGCATAGACGCTATGGACATCTGCCCATTTCTATCTACGTTGCACCTCTCGGTCGTGTGCTCGATCACTACTTCTCTTACGTTTCCCCTTCTCCTTCTAAACTTAGTGGAGAGTAAGCAATTCTACCGACATATGTCAAGTCTTACTTTCCACGTGGCTGACTCACACGTGCCCTTCACTTGACATCCGGGCGCCCACGCTGGGCTACAGGACCCTTCTGTGTCCACTATACTACACCGTAACCTGCTCGCCGAGATCGTGTATTCAGTCTCTTTTTATACTCCTTGTTTCTGAGATAACGAAACCAGTTCACAAGCCACCGTCTCCTGGTCTAGTCCATTAAGAAATCACCCCTTAAACATTAGTGTAAATAACCTAAAACACCCCTAAACCGGGTAATACTCCGGTCCTTGCCTACTTAACATGTATCATCCTCAAAGATAAACAAACCTACGCCGTAGACACGGACACGGGCATGCTTGAGGAAACAAATTACATAATATTGGTCGGCTCCAACAACGACCGATGCATTCATTCATACTTGAAATGCTTAACTGATGAATAAAGAAACAGGAAATAGTGTTCTGAAAAGAAAAAAATGCGGAACTGCTACAGTGTGTATGTATGTATATATGTGCGTGTATGTATGTATATATGTGCGTGCGTGCGTGCGTCCGTGCGTATGTATGTATGCGTGCATGTATGTATGTATGTACGTATGCACGTCTGTACGTGTGTATGTAAATATGTATGTATGTATGTATGTATGTATGTATGTATGTATGTACGTTCGAAAGAACGCATGCATGCATGCATGCACGCACGCACGCACGCATGCATGTATCTATCGTTGTCGTCACCGACAGGGACGGAGCGGGCCGCTGTGGAGTGGTGTGTGCCGCCAGTTACATTCTGGAACACCTGAAGATAGAGCAGGAAGTCGACGTCTTCCACGCTGTTCAACACATCCGCACAACCCGACCTCAGCTCATCATGGACCTGGTCAGTGTCGCCATCGTGCGGGCCATGGCTTGGTTATTACTGACTCTACTGATGATGGTGATGATGATGATGATGATGACGAGGAGGAAAGGATGATGGCGATGGTGATGGTAATGATGGTGATAATAATGATGGTGGTGATGGTGGTGATGATGATGATGATGACCATGTTGATGGTGAGGAGGTGATTGTTATTATTATTATTATTGTGATGATGTTGACCGCGGGACATAAGTATGTTTTGCCATATATATTTCCTTAGTGTTGTCTATATGTGATTCTTCCATGTCGACATGGCACACGAACATTCGATATGTTTGTGTTTCAGGCACAGTACCGGTTCCTCTACCAGGTGGCGCTGGCCTACATGTCTCAGTTTGACACGTACGCCAACTTCCAGTAGGAGCGACGCAGAACATTTCAACACATGACGTGTTCTATTTGCTTTTATTAAGAGAGCGCACGTCATCATATATGCTGTTGGTTGTGATTATCGCAGCACATGACACCATACTATTTGTACTGTTGGCTGTATTTAACGCAGCAAATGACAGCACATGCTATGTTCAGTTGTTCTGCTAAGCAATGCCAAAATATATATATATAAATATATATATATATATATATATATATATATATATATATATATATATATATATATATATATATATATATATATATATATATATATATATATATATATATATATATATTATATATATATATATATATATATATATATATATATCTATATATATATATATATATATATATTTTGTGATATCTTCAAAATATTCTCGCTTTGTATGACACACATTACTGTGTTACTGTTTTAATGTGTTACAGGTTTAATGTATTACAGTATTAGCACCAATCGACCTTGTTTTTATAATACTGAACAGTATAATGTTGTATGTGTGTGTGCTCGTGTGCCTTTTTATCAATATTCCGGACACTTAACAGAAATGGGCGACGATGCGTCAATATAGGAGAGTGATCGACTGGTTGGTTCAATCGGCGTGTGCTCGGACGGAAGCTTGAGTCAGTCTGTGGACAACGTGTGCTCGGACGGAAGTTTGAGTCAGTCTGTGGACAACGTGTGCTCGGACGGAAGCTAGAGTCAGTCTGTGGACAACGTGTGCTCGGACGGAAGCTTGAGTCAGTCTGTGGACAACGTGTGCTCGGACGGAAGCTTGGGTCAGTCTGTGGACAACGTGTGCTCGGACGGAAGCTTGGGTCAATCTGTGGACAACGTGTGCTCGGACGGAAGCTTGGGTCAATCTGTGGACAACGTGTGCTCGGACGGAGGCTTGAGTCAGTCTGTGGACAACGTGTGCTCGGACGGAGGCTTGAGTCAGTCTGTGGACAACGTGTGCTCGGACGGAAGCTTGGGTCAATCTGTGGACAACGTGTGCTCGAATGGAAGCTTGGGTCAGTCTGTGGACAACGTGTGCTCGGACGGAAGCTTGGGTCAGTATGTGGACAACGTGTGCTCGGACGGAAGCTTGGGTCAATCTGTGGACAACGTGTGCTCGAACGGAAGCTTGGGTCAGTCTGTGGACAACGTGTGCTCGAACGAAAGCTAGAGTCAGTCTGTGGACAACGTGTGCTCGGACGGAAGCTTGGGTTAATCTGTGGACAACGTGTGCTCGAACGGAAGCAGTCAGTCTGTGGACAAAGTGTGCTCGGACGGAAGCTTGGGTCAATCTGTGGACAACGTGTGCTCGAACGGAAGCTTGGGTCAGTCTGTGGACAACGTGTACACGGACGGAAGCTTGGGTCAGTCTGTGGACAACGCTCGATGGCGAAGATGTTTGCTTCGTGTGCGACCGCTTTCATTCTATGTATTGAAAAGGAACATTTGTCTTGGGTGGCATTATTCATGCATTATTCATACTTTATTCATGCATTATTCATACATTATTCATGCATTATTCATACATTATTCATGCATTATAATAATGCATGAATAATAAAACGTATAACATTTCGTTGATGTTTTTTTACTGCGTTTGAAATAATAACGTAGACTCCACAGCGCGTAGTTTGGTGGTTACACCCGAGTTGCATGTTCAGGGTGCAAGACCCGAACCGGTGGCGGGGGGCGGGGGAGGCGAGGGTTCGAGTTTCAGAGCATTTGTTTCAGTTGCAACTTTTCATAAATCAACCCGGAACTCCTCGATTTGTTGTCTCAGCGGTCGTGTTTAGCATTTCACTGCTGTGTCGTCAAAGGTGACATGACATGCTTCATCGTTATGTTCGTAGCTACCATGCCGGGAGATACAATTAACTGCTGTATGTAATATGACTGCCACCCAATGTAACACACTCCAGAAGACCACCCAAAGTAACACACTCAAGACGACCACCCAAAGTAACACACTCAAGACGACCACCCAATGTAACACACTCAAGACGACCACCAAAAGTAACACACTCAAGACGACCACCCAATGTAACACACTCAAGACGACCACCAAAAGTAACACACTCAAGACGACCACCCAATGTAACACACTCAAGACGACCACCAAACGTAACACACTCAAGACGACCACCCAATGTAACACACTCAAGACGACCACCCAATGTAACACACTCAAGACGACCACCAAAAGTAACACACTCAAGACGACCACCCAATGTAACACACTCAAGACGACCACCCAATGTAACACACTCCAGACGACCACCCAATGTAACACACTCAAGACGACCACCCAATGTAACACACTCCAGACGACCACCCAATGTAACACACTCCAGACGGCCATCCAAAGTAACACACTCCAGATGGCCACCCAAAGCAACACACACACAAGATGGCCATCCAAAGCAACACACTCCAGACGACCACCGAAAGCAACACACTCCTGAGTGCCACCCAAAGTAACACACTCCAGATGGCCATCCAAAGTAACACACTCCAGACGGCCACCCAAAGCAACACATTCCAGACGGCCATCCAGAACAACACACTCCAGACGGCCACCCAAAGTAACACACTCCAGATTACCATCCAAATTAACGCATTCCAGATGGCCATCTAAAGCAACACACTCCAGGCGGCCACCCAAAGCAACACACTCTAGATGGTCATACAAAGCAACACACTCTAGACGACCACCCAAAGCAACACACTCATGACGGCTTCCCAAAGTAACACACTCAAGATGGCCACCCAAAGCAGCACACTCCAGAATACCACCCATATTAACACACTCCAGAATACCATGCAAATTAACACACTCCAAATGGCCACCCAAAGAAACACACTCCAGACGCCCATCCAAAGCAAGACACTCCAGACGGCAGGTGGGCAACGGAGCCTTTGGCTTCGCGAGAATCTAACATTGTTTCGTCTTTGTATAATATATATATATATATATATATATATATATATATATATATATATATATATATATATATATATATATATATATACATATATATATATATATATATATATATATATATATATATATATATATATATATATATATATATATATATATATTATATATATATATATATATATATATATATATATATATATATATATATATATATATATATATATATATATATATTTCACTTTTGTTTGTAAACATATTCAGACTGTTAGCATTTAAACAATCAGACGATAATGTGTTCCATTCATTCATTGTTCTCCGTGAAAAGCAAACAAAAATGGTCTTTCACTAACACTACTTCGTCCTCTCTACGTCTTCTTCAACGACTTCACTATACCGTTCGACACCGTTAGATGACTTCACTATACCGTTCGACACCGTGGGATGACTTCACTATACCGTTCGACACCGTGGGATGACTTCACTATAGTGTTCGACACCGTGGGATGACTTCACTATACAGTTAGACACCGTGAGATGACTTCACTATACCGTTCGACACCGCGGGATGACTTCACTATACCGTTCGACACCGTGGGATGACTTCACTATACCGTTCGACACCGTGGGATGATGTGGACTGTGGACATTGCTGGGGAAATATGGTTGACCTGAAAGATATGTAAAATGATGTGTTCTCGCACCAACTCTACCTAGCAGCATCGCTCAAAGAAGTCTTCAGAGACTGCCCAAAACGAGTGCATATACCAACACGTCCTGGTGTAGAGCTAAATCCATTACTCAGTTGGTTTTAGTTCGTGAACTACTTTATGCAGATGTTAGCAAACTTGACAACATGCAAGCCCTAATGAACAAGTATGCTGAAGCAGCGAATTATTACGGTTTAAGCATAAACCTAAAATATGGTAGTTCTGTACCAATCAAGGGTGGAACCTGATCCTAGTCAAGTCTTCATAATAGTAATAATACTAATACTAATGAAACAACGTTTGAATGCACCATATATGTGGCCGTTTTGATCATTCAAGGACGAATTACATTACTAAAATAGGTATACATGAATTTTAGTTAAAGGTATGTATATCAAGACGTATGAAGCGTTAAAACAACATTGACAATAAGTAAATAACATAACATTAAAAGACTATTTAAAATTAGTTAAAAGTAAATACAATTAAACGTGAATACAAGCAAACGTGGTGAATCCGTATCTACCTTAATGCATGAACATTTAAAAAGGAAAAGCACCTTTAAAAAGAAGAGTCTTAATCTGCTTCTTCAAGCTGTTATGGCGGTCTGTAGCACGCATGACAAGGGGCGCTGTTATGGCGGTCTGTACCACCCATGACAAGGGATGCTCTTATGGCGGTCTGTAGCAAGCATGACAAGGGGCGCTGTTATGGCGGTCTGTAGCAAGCATGACAAGGGGCGCTGTTATGGCGGTCTGTAGCACGCATGACAAGGGGCGCTGTTATGGTGGTCTGTAGCACGCATGACAAGGGGCGCTGTTATGGCGGTCTGTAGCACGCATGACAAGGGGCGCTGTTATGGCGGTCTGTAGCACGCATGACAAGGGGCGCTGTTATGGCGGTCTGTAGCACGCATGACAAGGGATGCTCTTATGGCGATCTGTAGCAAGCATGACAAGGGGCGCTGTTATGGCGGTCTGTAGCAAGCATGACAAGGGGCGCTGTTATGGCGGTCTGTAGCACGCATGACAAGGGATGCTCTTATGGCGGTCTGTAGGAAGCATGACAAGGGGCGCTGTTATGGCGGTCTGTAGCACGCATGACAAGGGGCGCTGTTATGGCGGTCTGTAGCACGCATGACAAGGGGCGCTGTTATGGCGGTCTGTAGCACGCATGACAAGGGGCGCTGTTATGGCGGTCTGTAGCACGCATGACAAGGGGCGCTGTTATGGCGGTCTGTAGCACACATGACAAGGGGCGCTGTTATGGCGGTCTGTAGCACACATGACAAGGGGCGCTGTTATGGCGGTCTGTAGCACACATGACAAGGGGCGCTGTTATGGCGGTCTGTAGCAAGCATGACAAGGGGCGCTGTTATGGCTGTCTGTAGCACGCATGACAAGGGGCGCTGTTATGGCGGTATGTAGCACGCATGACAAGGGGCGCTGTTATGGCGGTCTGTAGCACGCATGACAAGGGACAGATAGTTCCAGATGCGCAGTTTTACGTGCGAGAAAGCGACGTGGGTCACCCAGCTGCGTGGGATGTCCAGACACGTGTGACTTCCAGCTACGAAGGACGTCCAGCTACGTGGGACTTCCAGCTATGTTTACAGCGTCCAGATACGGGGGACATCCAATTACGTGGGACGTCCAGCTACATGGAACGTCCAGCTACGTGGGACATCCAATTACGTGGGACGTCCAGCTACGTGGAACGTCCAGCTACGTGGGACATCCAATTACGTGGGACGTCCAGATACGTGGAACGTCCAGCTACATAGGACGTCCAGCTACGCGGGACATCCAATTAGTCCAGCTACGTGAGACATTCAGCTACGTGAGACGTCCTGCTACGTGGGACGTCCAGCTACGTGGGACGTCCAGCTACGTGGGACGTCCAGCTACGTGAGACGTCCAGCTACGTAGGACGTCCAGCTACGTGGGACGTCAAGCTACCTAGGACATCCAATTATGTGGGACGTCCAGCTACGTGAGACATTCAGCTACGTGAGACGTCCAGCTACATGAGACGTCCAGCTACGTAGGACGTCCAGCTACGTGGGACGTCAAGCTACCTAGGACATCCAATTATGTGGGACGTCCAGCTACGTGGGTCATCCAGCTACGTGAGACGTCCAGCTACGTGAGACGTCCAGCTACGTGAGACGTCCAGCTACGTGAGACGTCCAGCTACGTGGGACGCCCAGCTACGTGAGACGTCCAGCTATACGATACGTCCAGCTACGTGAGACGTCCAGCTCCGTGGGACGTCCAGCTACGTGAGTCGTCTAGCTACGTGGGACATCCAGCTACGTCAACAGAGCGTAGTGTGCGAGCACATGTACATGCTATTGTTACAGCCTGTCGTAGTATGCACATGTACATGCTATGGTTACAGCCTGTCGTAGCATGCATATGTACATGCTATTGTTACAGCCTGTCGTAGCATGCACATGTACATACTATTGTTATAGCCTGTCGTAGCATGCACATGTACATGCTATTGCTACAGCCTGTCGTAGCATGCACATGTACATGCTATTGTTACAGCCTGTCGTAGCATGCACATGTACATGCTATTGTTACAGCCTGTCGTAGCATGCACATGTACATACTATTGTTACAGCCTGTCGTAGCATGCACATGTACATACTATTGTTGCAGCCTGTCGTAGCATGCACATGTACATGCTATTGTTACAGCCTGTCGTAGCATGCACATGTACATACTATTGTTGCAGCCTGTCGTAGCATGCACATGTACATGCTATTGTTACAGCCTGTCGTAGCATGCACATGTACATGCTATTGCTACAGCCTGTCGTAGCATGCACATGCACATGCTATTGTTACAGCCTGTCGTAGCATGCACATGCACATGCTATTGCTACAGCCTGTCGTAGCATGCACATGTACATGCTATTGTTACAGCCTGTCGTAGCATGCACATGTACATACTATTGTTGCAGCCTGTCGTAGCATGCACATGTACATGCTATTGTTACAGCCTGTCGTAGCATGCACATGCACATGCTATTGTTACAGCCTGTCGTAGCATGCACATGCACATGCTATTGCTACAGCCTGTCGTAGCATGCACATGCACATGCTATTGTTACAGCCTGTCGTAGCATGCACATGTACATGCTATTGCTACAGCCTGTCGTAGCATGCACATGTACATGCTATTGTTACAGCCTGTCGTAGCATGCACATGTACATGCTATTGCTACAGCCTGTCGTAATACGCACGTGCACATGCTATTGTTACAGCCTGTCGTAATACGCACGTGCACATGCTATTGCTACAGCCTGTCGTAGCATGCACATGTACATACTATTGTTACAGCCTATTATCACACTAGGCCATTGTAATTTGACTTGAAAGACTTTACAAAAATGC
The DNA here is from genome assembly GCA_963662155.1 of Lamellibrachia columna. Lineage (NCBI taxonomy): Eukaryota > Metazoa > Annelida > Polychaeta > Sabellida > Siboglinidae > Lamellibrachia > Lamellibrachia columna. The sequence goes on along the minus strand of OY759273.1, from coordinate 47,354,057 downwards.
AGAAGTGGAAAAATTTATTCAAAGCAAAATTAAGGAAAACTGTTGCACCGGTCACACATAGCATAGATAATTATAGTAGCATAAATTACTGTCACGAGGATATTGGTCTCATTACTCAACTATTCAACACGTTTTCCCGAATTTGCGAGTCTCACTACAACACCTGGTCACGAACGCCGTGCCAGTTGCAAATTTTGAACGTTCTTTCAGTAAGGCAAAGTTGATTCTTACGAACCTGCGAACGCTAGTGGGATTTGTTACCTCGCCCTTTCCCCGCCCCCCCCTCGCTCCCCTCCCCCCACCCCCATTAAAGAGAAGACAGTGAGGAAGATCAACTTGCATTTGCAGTCATGAGATGGATGGAGATGAGGCAGAGTTCAGAATAGTTGAGAAAATTTACAAGGAGACAACAGCAGTGGTGAGAGCTGAAAGAGAAACATCTGAACACTTTGGAGTGGGAGTAGGACTTAGACAGGGAAGTGCCTTGAGTCCCCTGCTTTTCATTATGGTGATGAACCTGGTCAGTGGAAAGGTATCTGAACAGGAAGAACTTAAGAAGATATTATATGCAGATGACCTAGCAGTGGTGGCTGATAACAAAAAGGATTTACAGAAAACATTGCAAGAATGGAGTAACACCTTTAGAAAACATGGCCTCCAAATGAATCTGGAGAAGACAGAAGTAATGTGGATAGGCGAACAAGAGGTGGACCTACATGTAGTTGTTGACGGAAAGGCCATTAAACAAGTGAACAGATTTGTATACTTGGGCGGCACACTGTGTGAGGATGGAGGAAGTAGTAAGGAAATACAGAGGGTAGTGCAACTAGGAGCAGCAACGTGGAAGAGAGTGGAAGGCATTGTGTGGGACAGAAAACTGAAGAAACATCTAAAAGGAAAAGTGTTGAAAACCTGCGTGGTACCAGCCTGTATATACGGGTTGGGAACACTGGCACTGACAGAGAGACAGGAGGAGAAGATGCAGATAGCAGAAAACAACTGGGTCCGAAGAATATGCAAAATAACACAAGAAGATAGAAGGAAGGTGAAGGAATTGAGAGAATAGATTGACATAAAAAACACCTAAAGATGAAAGTAGCCGGATGCAGAATGAGATGGGCAGGACATGTGCAAAGAATGGGTGAAGACAGACTGTCAAAAAGAGCATGGGAAGCAGAAGACGGTGGCAGAAGAAGAGGAAGACCAAAGCTACGATGGAAAGACTGTGTCAAACGAGGTCTTAAAAGGGCAGGTACGATCAGCCAAGAGTGGAAGACCACCGCAGAAGACAGAGGGAGATGGAGAGCATTAACAATTAAAGTGGAAGAAGCCACCAAGTGACTTGGACCCCACTCCCCAAGGGAGCGAGGGGAAGAAGCCACCAAGTGACTTGGACCCCACTCCCCAAGGGAGCAAGGGGAAGGAGCTACCAAGTGACTTGGACCCCACTCCCCAAGGGAGCAAGGGAAGAAGCCACCAAGTGACTTGGACCCCACTCCCCAAGGGAGCGAGGGGAAGAAGCCACCAAGTGACTTGGACCCCACTCCCCAAGGGAGCGAGGGGAAGAAGCCACCAAGTGACTTGGACCCCGCCCCCCAAGGGAGCGAGGGGAAGAAGAAGAAGCGCGAGGAAGATCAACTTCGATCAAAATAATATGACACACTTATATAGTCCAGTGTGTCGTGCTACGAGTGAATATGACACACTTATATAGTCCAGTGTGTCGTGCTACGAGTGAATATGACACACTTATATAGTCCAGCGTGTCGTGCTACGAGTGAATATGACACACTTATATATTCCAGTGTGTCGTGCTACGAGTGAATATGACACACTTATATAGTCCAGCGTGTCGTGCTACGAGTGAATATGACACACTTATATAGTCCAGTGTGTCGTGCTGCGAGTGAATATGACACACTTATATAGTCCAGCGTGTCGTGCTACGAGTGAATATGACACACTTATATAGTCCAGCGTGTCGTGCTACGAGTGAATATGACACACTTATATAGTCCAGTGTGTCGTGCTACGAGTGAATATGACACACTTATATAGTCCAGCGTGTCGTGCTACGATTGAATATTATAAACATTTCACTAAATAGGTTGCCATGGTCAATTACAACGTTGATATACATAATAAAATAATATATAAAACGTAAACGCTAATAAATGTTAATACAGCAATATATTAAAGGTAAATAAAAGCACTGTGAGTTAATCGATAATCGTCTGTGAAAACTGCTGTACAACACATATAAAATATATATTCAATTGGTGCACATAAAATGAAATTATTGGTCGTCAATATTATATCCGTAAATCGTTTTCTCGTATAATCAACGGCAACGGACTGGTGCGTAGAGCTGTCCAGAGATGCGAAACTAGAGCTGTCCGTCTACTTCTGCGATACTAAATTACTCGACATAATATGTTAATAATTGTGTAAGTGTATTAATTTGTCAATGCAATATTCGTATTTGGCTTTTGTTTCTGCATTCCATGATCTATGTGTCTTGTCGTGGTTGGTACTAAGGTGGCATGTTCTGTCGTGGTTGGTACTGTGGTGACATGTTCTGTCGTGCTTGGTACTGTGGTGACATGTTCTGCCGTGGTTGGTACTGTGGTGACATGTTCTGCCGTGGTTGGTAGTGTGGTGATATGTTCTGCCGTGGTTGGTACTGTGGTGACATGTTCTGCCGTGGTTGGTACTGTGGTGACATGTTCTGCCGTGGTTGGTACTGTGGTGACATGTTCTGCCGTGGTTGGTAGTGTGGTGACATGTTCTGTCGTGGTTGGTACTGTGGTGATATGTTCTGTCGTGGTTGGTACTATGGTGACATGTTCTGCCGTGGTTGGTAGTGTGGTGACATGTTCTGTCGTGGTTGGTACTGTGGTGACATGTTCTGCCGTGGTTGGTAGTGTGGTGACATGTTCTGTCGTGGTTGGTACTGTGGTGATATGTTCTGTCGTGGTTGGTACTGTGGTGATATGTTCTGTCGTGGTTGGTACTGTGGTGATATGTTCTATCGTGCTTGGTACTGTGGTGACATGTTCTGTCGTGGTTGGTACTGTGGTGACATGTTCTGCCGTGGTTGGTACTGTGGTTACATGTTCTGTCGTGGTTGGTACTGTGGTGACATGTTCTGCCGTGGTTGGTAGTGTGGTGACATGTTCTGTCGTGGTTGGTACTGTGGTGATATGTTCTGTCGTGGTTGGTACTGTGGTGATATGTTCTG
>OY759273.1:47333316-47345816 GCA_963662155.1 Lamellibrachia columna | reverse complement strand
CACTCTGTTGCTGCCACTTCTCGACCATGTCCAAGAGATCAAGAAGCACCGTCTTGTTGCTTGGCACCGACTCGTCCTTGTTCCAACTGTTCCTCTTCAGATGGAACTGTCTCACGACTGTCGCGCTGTCGCCAGGCTGACACAGACAGCACCAAATGTCGTAGTCAACGTTCGTCACATAATCGTAGTTATAATGTCAGTTCAATTATACCATAACTTATATAAACAGTTATACTATATTTAGTCATGATTTAGTGTTCGACATATATATGAAAAAAAATCATTCAGTTGCATTGTGATGTGTATGCGGAATTTCAGTCTAATGTCGTGTGAGTAAATGCTTCAATGATTAAGTGATCACAGATAATAGTATTATGTTTCAATATAATAACTGCAATAATGCATGTCACCGTCACTAAATAATTGCTAAATACTGTGGCATGTGCAAGGACGTGGTTCCGTCATACGATACTGGGCCAGACTTGCAGCTGTACGTCCCAGTCACACACTTTACGTCCCAGTCACACACTTTACGGTCGTGAAACGAGAACTATGCCATAAAACTAAGCATGCCCATATTCAAAGTCGTGGCTACCTACCTTACTTGACTTGGAGAGCTTCAAGTCTCGCGTTGTTACGTTGGTGTTCTCACTAAAGTTTGTTTCCGTTAGTTCAACTTCGAACGGACCGTACTGACACATTGGTGTCTTCTTGGTTGGCCAGTACACGGCGCACTGATGGACAGATGACACAGAAACACTGTATTTCAAAATAGAGAGGAAAGTCATCTTTGAGTCACGTCGAACTAAAGAACACAGTTAAATTATTTGTCATATTACTTAGCCCAATTGATTAGTTTTCATAGCAATGTTGAAATAGACGTGTTGGTAAAACAAGTGGGCTGGAAATGGTGCACGTACGTCATCAGTGACGTCAGTGTCGTCGAGCATGATGACCGCTCGAGACTCGTGGTCATTCAGCAGTCGCCACATGTCAACAACGGTTGTGGTCATCGGTGACTGGGTGAGTATGTAGGCATTGCGCTGTTTGTACCCCTGAAATAAATAAAATAAAATAAAATACGTGAACTGCAATGGCTAGTGATGTTTGTGTGGATCACTCACCCTATGGTCACGGTACGACAACGTATATTCTCAAGCTTATCCGACGTGGGTCATAGAAGCGTTGACTTCTAGTTTGGTTGGTATAACTGATGACTAGTTGTTAGACATTTGGTAAATGTCGGCGTATAACTGTTGTGACACGTTTTAGTCCGTAACTGTCGAGGTAGTTGTAATTTAATAATTAATGTGGTAATTATTATTCACACACACACGCACGCACGCACGCACGCACACACACACACACTCACACGTTTCTGTGTACTATGTTTACCGCCGTCAGTGCTCTGCTAGTCTCTACTTACATGCACGCAAACAGCGTTGATGTAGTTGGTGCCTTCCTTCCAGGGAGTGACGAGGTATGGTCGATGCTGATCATCTAATTAGAAATGAACAATCAATAGCACACATAAGGCAACACTATTGTACTGAAATAGTTATCGTCCAGGCCGAGACCCACGAGGTCGCCCGACTCCTGAGGCCCCTCGTTGGAAGCTCGCACCCTCTGCTCAACAATGTCAATGTCAAACACAGCCCTCTGTTTTGGAGTCCCATCTGGCTAAACTTTGTAAAAAGGTATAATCAAAAATTAAGTTATGCAATTGTATAAGATAAATATCAATAGTAAATGTGATTCCTGCTGTGAAGTGTTGGCAATTCGAAAGAAATAGTTTTACCGTTCTATACAATAAACACAATATATATATATATATATATATATATATATATATATATATATATATATATATATATATATATATATATATATATATATATATATATATATATATATATGTCACTAAATTAATTGATATAGCAAGACGATGCTGTTGACAAGAAATATTAAATAACATACCAGGAATTATTTCAATGACGCGATTTTTCTGGACGTTGTCTGGTTCAAGTGCAGCGCTCGTTTGCGGCTTTGCCTGTGTTTTCAACGCGTTTAGACGCTGCAAAATGAACAAAGTAATAAATGATTAGAACAGTGAATGATCAGATACGTAAATGATCGGAAACGCAAACGTTCGTTTCAGTGAATGAAATTTATTTCAGTCACATACACACGCAAGTTGGTCATGACAATATTGCATAATGAATTTTTTTTTTATTAAATTACGATGGATATTCTCTGGAAACCTTGGAGGGCTTTTGGCGAGAACCACCTATTTATAATACAAAAGTTGCCGTCATTCTCTAAATAACAAAACATAAGATAAAAATAGAATAGTACAATACAATGTAATACTATTATCAAGAATGTCATAGCTCAAAAGAGAATTGGATAATACAAATTATCTAACATTAATTAATATTTAAGTATTTATGTTTATGTATTTGACTACTAGTTGTAGCTTGTGTTACTATTAATATGCATATAAGAGAATAACTAGTAAGATTACTAAATAATTGAAAATTGGTCAGGCTGAATAATGAGTACAGTATAATTTAAATAGTATGTTCTACAACAATATTGTACAATATTAAGCAGAACAATACACAAATGAACGAACAAAAGAAACTCATAACTACAATGCTTCACGCAGACTTATCCAGCTAATGCACAACAATGAACATAACAGTTAGCATTGAAGCAGGCTTCAAATATCTTAGACATACAGCCACAGTTACAAGCAGAACAACACATTTATACAATGATACATTAAATGGTCAGAGCATTGAATGACCAGAGTAGTGATTGTTACACGATATAACCACTGTGTGGTGTGTCAGCGTACACGTACGTACATGCACACGTACGTACGTACACGCACACGTACGTACACGTACACGTACGTACACATACCGGATACACACACTGAATCACACACATTCACATACAAAAAACAATATATATATATATATATATATATATATATTATATATATATGTGTGTGTGTGTGTGTGTGTGTGTGTGTGTGTGTGTGTGTGTGTGTGTGTGTGTGTGTGTGTGTGTGTGTGTGTGTGTGTGTGTGTGTGTGTGTGTGTGTGTGTGTGTGTGTGTGTGTGTGTGTGTGTGTGTGTGTGTGTGTGTGTGTGTGTGTGTGTGTTTGTACATAGATACATACATACACACATGCATACAAATGTGCATACGTACATGCATACATACATACGTACATACGTACGTACATATATACATACATATATATATGCATACATGCATACATACATACATACATACATACATACATGCATGCATACATACATACATACATACATACATACATACATGCATACACGCACACACACACACACACACACACACACACACACACACACACACACACACACACACACACACACACACACACACACACACACACACACACATACACACACACACACACACACACACACACACACACACACACACACACACACACACACACACACACACACACACGGACACACAATTAAAAGTGGTAAACCTTGAACTGTTCGTAGAGTTTATTGCCTTGACAAAGTTCACTGAACGACTGAGTCAGCTGGGAGCACGGTATGACAGAGTCTTCGCTCGTGTCCACCAAAGTCTGGAAGACAAACACGTACTGGGCCTGAAAAAGAAGGTGTCAAATACACGTGACAATATTTAACGTGAGAAACACAGCCAGGCATAGCAATAAATCGCATATATGATTAATGATGATTATTGTCCTAAAATGTATATGTCTACCTTAGTATCTCACCCCCCCCCCCGTCCCTATTACCCTACACACCTGCTCCCGTCTCTTCCCTCCACTGCCGCCCCTGTATGTTTATTTGTCTCCCAGCTCTCCCGTTCATCTGGTCTCACTTGTCATTCGATCTAACTTCCCCGGTTCCATACGAGTCAGCACATCCCTCGCCCTCACTACCTCCATCGCCCTCGCTACCGCTTTGAGCAGTCCTATGGACCGGATACCGCGCTATATAAGAACATACCTTTACCTCCATCGCCCTCACTACCTCCATCGCCCTCGCTACCTCCATCGCCCTCACTACCTCCATCGCTCTCACTACCTCCATCGCTCACTACCTCCATCGCTCACTACCTCCATCGCTCACTACCTCCATCGCTCACTACCTCCCTATCGACGTTAATGTCTTCTTCCTCCTGTCGTCTTTCCCCGCCCGTCCGCCCGCCCGTCCGCCCCCCGCATGCACGCACGCCACCCCACCCCCCGCACGCCCGCACGCCCGCCAGCACTCACGCCCTCCCTTCCCCGCATCAGCTCAACGTTCTATGTTCAAGCTGAAAGCATATATGACATCGTCTCACCAGCGTCTGGACCATGTCCATCCTCTGTGTCCGGAGCAGGTTGATGCAATTGAAGATGTCGACCTTGCCCTCGGCCGCTGCTTGTTGGATGAGGATGTCAATGGCGATGAAAGTCCCCGTCCGACCAACGCCCGCACTGAAGAGATACAAACCGTCACAGGCTGGACTAGTTATCAAAGGTGGATGGGGAAGTAGGATATATGTATTATTTTTGGTTGACTGCTAATAATGTTAACAACAGCATGTACTAATGCTTTTGCAGGGCCTTTGTAGCACATCATTCATTTCTCTGAGAAGACGGGTTCATATCCACTTGCTACATCTTCACATTCGTTCAGTCCCGATTGTATCAGTTCCTCAATGGCTTTAGTGATGGAGTTTCCAATGTTGGAATTATAAGAACGAACAGTTTTCGCGCAGCAGTTGCAGTGGGACTGAATGCTTCTGTGAGTGGCACGGACATAGTGTTTGCACGAGGATGCCGGGGCATGAGTACTTATTACTTCTATGAGTGGCACGGGCATAGTGTTTGCACGAAGATGTCTGCCGGGGCATAAGTACTTATTACTTCTATGAGTGGCACGGGCATAGTGTTTGCACGAAGATGTCTGCCGGGGCATAAGTACTTATTACTTCTATGAGTGGCACGGGCATAGTGTTTGCACGAAGATGTCTGCCGGGGCATAAGTACTTATTACTTCTATGAGTGGCACGGGCATAGTGTTTGCACGAAGATGTCTGCCGGGGCATGAGTACTTATTACTTCTGTGAGTGGCACGGACATAGTGTTTGCACGAGGATGCCGGGGCATAAGTACTTATTACTTCTGTGAGTGGCACGGACATAGTGTTTGCACGAGGATGCCGGGGCATAAGTACTTATTACTTCTGTGAGTGGCACGGACATAGTGTTTGCACGAGGATGCCGGGGCATAAGTACTTATTACTCTGATGATTAATTATATTATTTCCAAACATAAATCACGCTTACAATTGAGAGTGTCCTTAACTTTTGACCAGCAATTGTGAAACTACTTTCTACAAAGACAATAACATTAATCAACATTACAAATACGACAATAAATCACAATATCACACCACGTCTCTTCACAGCACAACGCCGTAGACAGAGGCCTGAACTAAGGGAAGCAAAACGTAACCAGATTACGGCTCCCGGGGCTCATACGTAGCACGGGTAACATACGTAGCACGGGCAACATACGTAGCACGGGTAACATACGTAGCACGGGTAACATACGTAGCACGGGCAACATACGTAGCACGGGTAACATACGTAGCACGGGTAACATACGTAGCACGGGCAACATACGTAGCACGGGTAACATACGTAGCACGGGTAACATACGTAGCACGGGCAACATACGTAGCACGGGTAACATACGTAGCACGGGTAACATAGGTAGCACGGGTAACATACGCAGCACGGGCAACATACGTAGCACGGGCAACATACGTAGCACGGGCAACATACGTAGCACGGGCAACATACGTAGCACGGGCAACATACGCAGCACGGGTAACATACGTAGCACGGGCAACATACGTAGCACGGGCAACATACGTAGCACGGGTAACATACGTAGCACGGGCAACATACGTAGCACGGGCAACATACGTAGCACGGGTAACATACGCAGCACGGGCAACATACGTAGCACGGGCAACATACGTAGCACGGGTAACATACGCAGCACGGGTAACATACGTAGCACGGGCAATATACGTAGCACGGGCAACATACGTAGCACGGGTAACATACGTAGCACGGGTAACATACGTAGCACGGGTACCATACGTAGCACGGGTAACATACGCAGCACGGGTAACATACGTAGCACGGGCAACATACGTAGCACGGGCAACATACGTAGCAAGGGTAACATACGTACCACAGGTTTCATACGTAGCACAGGTAACATACGTAGCACGGGTAACATACGTAGTACGGGTCACATACCTAGCACGGGTAACAAACGTAGCAAGGTAACATACGTAGCACGGGTAACATACGTAGCACGGGTAACATACATAACACGAGTAATATACGTAACACGGGTAACATACGTAGTACAGGTCACATACCTAGCACGGGTAACAAACGTAGCAAGGTAACATACGTAGCACGGGTAACAAACGTAGCAAGGTAACATACGTAGCACGGGTAACATACGTAGCACGGGTAACATACGTAGCACTGGTAACATACGTAGCACGGGTAACATACGTAACACGGGTAACATACGTAACACGGGTAACATACGTAGTACGGGTAACATACCTTGCACGGGTAACATACGTAGCACGGGTAACATACGTAGCACGGGTAACATACGTAGCACAGGTAACATACGTAACACGGGTAACATACGTAACACGGGTAACCTACGTAGCACGGGTAACATACGTAGCACGGGTAGCATACGTAGCACGGGTAACATACGTAGCACGGGTAACATACGTTGCACGGGTAACCTACGTAGCACGGGTAACATACGTAGCACGGGTAACCTACGTAGCACGGGTAACCTACGTAGCACGGGTAACATACGTAGCACGGGTAACCTACGTAGCACGGGTAACATACATAGCACGGGTAACATACCTTGCACGGGTAACATACGTAGCACGGGTAACATACGTAGCACGGGTAACACACGTAGCACGGGTAACATACGTAACACGGGTAACATACGTAACACGGGTAACCTACGTAGCACGGGTAACATACGTAGCACTGGTAACACGTAGCACGGATAGCCTACGTAGCACTGGTAAAATACGTGGCACGGGTAGCATACGTAGCACGGGTAACATACGTAGCACGGGTAACATACGTAGCACGGGTAACATACGTAGCACGGGTAGTATGGTTCACCTGCAGTGGACGAGGAGCGGACCGCGTCTCTCCGAGTCGAAGTTGTGCACCTTGCGGTGGAACGCCAGTAGCGGGTAGGCGTACTCCGGCGTTCCCTTGTCTGGCCAGGCGGTGAAGTGCAGTTGGCGAATCTTCCTCATCTTTTTCAACTCCTACAAAGCGAAAATATGTCTATCCAATCATCAACATGAACATTTCGTAACATTATCAATGGTATGGTGTTTCATGTATCGAATAATTTATTAATAAAAAAAAACCGGTTCAGTTAGACAAACTTTGAATTAACCCAATGAAACTCAGTCTAATGTATGTCATGTATTCTATGCATTCACCATAAAGTACTATCACATAAATAATTCGCCCTATATGACCGACTATATTTCAAAAGTTGGACACGAATTCCACGGCTACTACAGCGTCAAGCAACGGAACGTTATGTTCGTCAGCCGGCATGACCTCTTATTAAACCACGTGATCTCTGACCAAGTACCATGAACGTACACATGGTCAAATGCTCTTCCAAATACACACATGTTCAGACACTGATACATGATTGCCCTAATAAAATGAAATCACAAACCTGATTCTTCAGGGAAAATTCCCTGATCACGTAATCGGCGAACTGTTCTTCGCTGATGCTCTCGGCGATGAAGTGTCCCCAAGTCTGTGTCTTCCCCTTCTCCGGCCAGTATCGACTACACTTCTCCTGCTCAGACACAGTGAACTCAAACATGTTGCTTCATTATTGATACAATATTTTATTTATATCAATTGAAACACTTTCTGCATGAACTATGACATACCTACTGCATGAATAATTGCTCACATAATGCACGAACAACGACACATTTACTACATGCACAATGGCGCACATGTATACTCCACGATGAAAGACGAATCAGCCACACATAATGCACGAACACGTAATGAATTAACATACTGCACGAACAACAACACTTATATTGCTTGAACAATGACACGTGTACTGCAATGACGTATATTGCTTGAACAATTACACGTTTACTGCAATGACGTATATTGCTTGAACAATGACATACAATGCATACTTTATTAGCAATTACACATATACAGCATGAACTATGACACGTATAGTGCATAAACTATGAAGAAAACTGTTCGTGCAAAATACACATACTTCATGAATAATGACACACCCAATGCATAAAGAAAGATTGCAATATTACACCAAAATCTCACGCATGATGCATATACAACGACCACATTCTGCCTGGACAAAGACTCACATATTCCGAGATAAATGGCTCACATAATGCATGAACAACGACACATGTACGTCATGTACAATGATGCACACACTTTATGAACAATGATACACACACTTCATGAACAATGATACAATTACTTCATGAACAATGGCAGCGCACGAAGAAACACTCACGTGCTGCACCAACACGGTATCACGTAATGCACAGAATGCGTGAACAATTACTCATATACTGCATGAGAAATGGTTCAAATATTGTAATCACAAATGCACAAATACTGCACAAACTACGACACACATATTACACACGATTAGACATATTATACGTGAACAATTACACAGAAACAATTACACAGAAACAATTACACAGAAACAATTACACAGAAACAATGATCCAACAATGATCCAACAGTTACCTGCACAACATGTGCCTAATTTTTTTTTTAGGAATTAGCTGCATAACATGCATCGTGTGTGAATTCCATATGATAAATATTCGGATATTAATGGTTATCGTAATCTTACCTTGCCCAATTCATAGAGGTTTGCGAGCATCACGACCGTGTTCGTCTTCTCCTGCCAAACCATTCTCCACACGTCTTCAATGGTCCAGTCTTTGGGACCTGTTCACAGTGAAACACTATATCAGTAATTAAGAAATAAGGTCCAACTCCTCCGAAGCAGACGATGTGTGCGTTCTGAAATGACAACACCTTTCGAAAAAATGTCAATGATACATCATAAAACATGATTTACATTATTATTTTACGCAGGCAGAGTTACTTTCTAGAGCAATTACGATGAAGACAGGCGTAGTTAGAATACAATGTCAAAATGGCTTTTGCGTTACCTATATTATACGGGTTCTGCATGAGACGTTTTACACAATGAAATTACCTTGCATAGCAATGTAGGCATTTGGTTTTTCGTCGTAACCCTGGAAATCAAAATACGTATTCAAATATACACCCAATGTACATCAGATAGGTAAAACAATTGATAAAAGCATGACATTTAGTACACCCATAGACAGCACAAAAACAAAAAATATTTGGCTATAGGGCCATCTCAGATTTTGCCCTGGATTCCATTTTTATAGATGGCCTTGAAAACCAATGTTTCCAATATCTTAAGAACTACCCCACGTAGAGCCGCAATTCTGATGTCCAAATATAGGCTTCAGGGGTTAACGATTTAAAATAGTTTACATTTGACATTCTCCGACATTCGTACCCGCCATTTTAAAGATGGCAGTCGTCAAAAACAATTTCTCCAACTACGTCATCCAGAACCATGATTGTTGTGTAAATGCATCAGTTTGGGGACAACGATTTAAAATATTTTATATTTGACCTTCGCTGACATTCATATGGGTCATTTTTTAAAGATGGCGCCTGTCAAAGCCAATTTCCCCATATCGTAAGAATTACAACACCAAGAACTTTGGTGAAAAAATATAGGTTTTCTGGGGTAAAGATTTCAAATATTTTACTTTTGACTTTCTCCGACATTCATTTCCGCTATTTTAAAGATGGCGGCCGGATTTTTTCAAATAAATTTTTAGATCGTTGAAGGCTGTAATCGACGCCACGCTGCATTACCACGGACGAGTAAATAAAGAGTTCTCCCTACTGACTAATAACACCTCGCTACAACGCATGTACCCCTGTCTGCACAACAAATATTATAGACCCTGTAACGAGAGACGTGACTGACCATGATGTGGTTCGCGTTGATGTAGTCCGACTGTCCGTTGTCCGTCGATAGCACTACGCGTGTGTGGTCATCTAGAAAGAAGCAATACGTGTTTGGTACATTTCTATACTTATACAAGCTATAACATGTGCAATAGTATTCTATACATACACAAGCTATAACATGTGCAATAGTATTCTATACATACACAAGCTATAACATGTGCAATAGTATTCTATACATACACAAGCTATAACATGTGCAATAGTATTCTATACATACACAAGCTATAACATGTGCAATAGTATTCTATACATACACAAGCTATAACATGTGCAATAGTATTCTATACATACACAAGCTATAACATGTGCAATAGTATTCTATACATACACAAGCTATAACATGTGCAATAGTATACTTCATTTTCGAAGACCATTTCTGGTCATGGTTGTTACATATGTTACATATGTTACATATGTTACATATGTTACATATGTTCTAGTAGCTCTTTCTAGCTCTATATTCGGATTACTTAGTTATAAACATATTTCGTGAAACTGCGTCACATTTAATTGAACTACGATAAATAGAAAGGAAGATGAATACTATGGTATTTAAAAAAAAACTTCATTGCTAAGCTATAAACTCACATGACATTATGTTGACGAATCGGTTTTTGTTTTTGTTGCTCTGTTTATGGGCCGCGTCGCACTTTGCTCGTACCCCGGACGGCAACTCCTGAAGAACATAAATAGCAGCTGAAAGTGTTTTCTCCTGTATAATTAGCAGCAACGCAAGGATATTGCTTATGTTTGATCAGTCCGCCGAGAGACTCAGTAGTCATTGCCACTACCAGTGTCGTTACAACACTGCAATATGACACGAGCTAAATTATTACTATTGAAAATAAACCACTGTAGTAAAAACAATACCGATTTACTTATGAGATAACACACGGTTATATATTGAAAATGTGGCATGTTTGATACATGGACTTTATGGAAGTTGAATGTCATAATATTACATATAGCAGTTCCAATGAAATCGCCATTTACGTGTTTTTAATAACAAAGATTTCTGAATAATCTCTTTAGAAAGGTAATCTCTTTAGAAAGGTAATCTCTTTAGAAAGGTAATCCGTCCAAATATGCACATCGAATGCATTAAACCCGGCTACTCGATGCTTGTAAACATTATTCTATGCTTAGGCACATACACGTCGTATATGATATATGATATATCATATACACGTCGTATATGATATATCATATACACGTCGTATATGATATATCATATACACGTCGTATATGATATATCATATACACGTCGTATATGATATATCTTGTTTTTCAAGAAAGCAAGAAACTCACATCGAACTCTTTCTTGAAGCCGTTGTGACGTTTCTTATCTTCGACGTAAGCGGCCAGGGCAGTGATTTTGACACCACGTGACACTTGCTGCGCATTGGCGTAAATCGCTGCTGGATCTTGGATCGGTTCGTCGCCCGCATCGTCATCATCCGCGTCGTGTCCATCCTCCAACTGTCCGTTTCCTTGTCCAGCGCCTGGTTGGATTACAACATCAGTCATCACCCCGTCCCTTGGTCTTCCTGCTTGTTAGCAGTAGTTGTTCTATCACAAATAGTACCCTTGATGACGATGCTGGAATTCTGTGTGTGCGTACGTGTGTGCGTGCGTGCGTGCGTGCGTGCGTGCGTGCGTGTGTATATGAGATGTCGCAGACATGACGATGACATTGCTACTGCTCGTGTTGTGTATTTCACTGATGCAGTGTAAGTGTAAGTGTTTTGTTTCTTTAATAGATAATACATTTTATATGGTTCGCTGTCAGCACTGCCTGCCAGCTATGAGTTGCTCAACAAACGCAAACAAACTAAAAATATTGTGCCAGTTTGTATTAGCATGGTACATCACCTGACAGGATGAATCAGCATTTGCCAGTGATGCGTTACACGCGATACGTACAACTTACAATATGAGTTGGATTCTCACGCAAGAGATAAGACAATTTACAAAGGCGAAATTATAATTGTGACTTCCTTTGTAAGAACACGGTAGTGTGAATTAAATATAAACATGTATTAAACGCTTGAGTTATATTGGTAGTTGAGGAATGACAATTATCTTAGTATCGCGTTACCTTCTACATTAAGGTCCAGGTCATCGACCGCTACATCCGCTCTATCCTCTTTTCTATTGCGCCGCCGTCTGCATTGTATATGCATACATGAGTAAGCTGTATATATTTATATATATAT